>JASVEL010010098.1:0-86826 GCA_032618575.1 Nicotiana noctiflora
GAGAGTCCAGTCCTTGCAATAAAAGTCATAGGTTTTGATTAATTATTACTACTTGGAGCTGTTACTTTTATACTGCTTTTACAATAATGTTATGTACTAGAATGTAGTAGCTTTTAATAATGGACATAATTTATTTTTATTTTTTTGTCAAAATAATAATGGACCTCTATTATTGAATTCTTTGAACTGTTATCTTACTTTGACCTGACTGTTGATAATTTGACTACTACTTCCAATGTGTGCGAAAATAACAACGTAATTTGCAAATTACTTCTCTTTTGTCTGATTATAACTGTTAGGGGTATATAATACATGTCGAGATTCGACCATATAATGATCGACAATAAGTAACGGTTAATAAACGGCACGGCTTCCCTGAACCAAAGTCATTTTCGAATGCCCGATTAAGATGATCAGTGAGGCTGCGGCCTAACCACTTTTATCAAGAGACAGTCTCTTAACGTGGGTCACACCACTAACATGTGCCAGACATGTTTTATCTCTATAAATACCAGGAAGAAAAAGGAAAGGAGGTTCCTCTCCTTCCCCATGGGGGCTCTAAAATAAACAGAGCAAAACAAGGAGGGAGAATCAGAAAAAATACAAAAAAGATGGAAGATCAAAAAGAATATGATTGTAATGCTCTGAACCTCCCTATAGGGGGACAAACCACCCTATTATCAATCAATAAAGATTATCCACATTATCTAGCAAACCAGATGATATAATAACAGGTAAAATAGAGTTAGGGCCCATAAATTCATACCTGAGATGATCTGGTAATGGCTTAAGTTCCAGCTTTGGTGGCTCCTCAATGAATGGTTTTGCTGGAGGGTCTCTCTCTTTTCTAAGTGTAGAGGTTCAAACTCCAACTCTCTATCCCAAAACCCCTTGTCTTCCAGTGCTAACACCCATTCCGCCAGACTTTCACCATTTACCTTCTCTAAGTTCATTAGGCATGCCTGAAGTGGATCTTCAGCTGTCAACTCTATATCGTCTGTCTCTACTATCATATCTACTGCATCAATGAGAGAGCGATTTGCGAACTCACTAGGGCGCCTAATAGATTTTTGTACATTGAATATTATCTCCTCATCATTTAGCCTCATCTTGATCTCCCCAGTCTCACAGTCAATCAAGGCTCTCCCTGTGGCTAGGAATGGTCTTCCTAAGATTATAGGAATCTCCTCATCCACATTGCAGTCTAGAATCACAAAATCGGTAGGAAACACAAACTTCCCCACCTGGATAAGCACATCATCTAATATCCCGAATGGACGTTTAACCGTCCTGTCAGCAAGCTGTAATAACATAGAAGTAGGCCTAACTCTCCCGATGCCCAGCCTCTTATAGATCACCAAGGGCATAAGATTTATGCTAGCCCCCAAATCACACAATGCCTTAGCAAAGGCAAAGTTTCCTATAATGCACGGAATAGTGAAGTTACCTGAGTCAAATCTTCTCAGCTATGGGTCTAGATACCAATGCACTACATGTCTGAGTAAAAGTCATGGTGGCCAAGTCTTGGAAATCAAATTTACACGACATCAAGTCTTTCATCATCTTAGCATACCCAGGCATCTCTTTCAAAGCTTCAATTAAGGGGATATTTACCTGGATTTGCTTGAGCATTTCGAAGAATTTCTTATATTGCTCCTCTTTCCGGTGCTTGGCCAACCTTTGAGGAAATGGGGCTGGAGGCCTCTTCTTCCCAATTACTTGGGATTTTTCTTTCTGTATTACATGTTCCACAACCGGATGTTCTACCGGTACAGTTGCTTTCTCCGTTTCCTGCTGCACATCATTCTTTTCAGCTGTTGGCTGGGCTGTAACTTCTGTCAACCCTGTGGACTCATCCAGTTCAATGGGTACTGGAATGAGTGTCTCAGTCTGCATATTGCCTCTATTTCTTTCCTGCTCAGCATCAAGATCTCTACCGTTTCTCAGACTAACTGCCATCAGCTGCTTTGGGACTTGATCCTTTGGGTTTGTTTGAGTGTCTGCAGGTAATGTCCCTTGAGGACGATTGTTTAGTGTCATAGCAATCTGGCCCACCTGTACATCTATATTCTTAATAGCTGCATCATGTGCATCTATCCTCTCGTTGGTTTTGGCATGTGACCCAATTACCTGCTGCATCATAGCTTCCAACCTTACGAACCCATCGTCTTGTCTACCCCCATGTTGTGGTGGAGGTGAATGATACCCCTGCTGCTGATTGTTGAAGGCATGAGGTCTAGGATATGGAGCCATGACCTCATACCTCCCATATTTCCTGCATTGTATTGTGGTCGAGGGGGTCTGTTTTGCTGTGTTTTGTTGTGGAGCCTACTGACCCCAATTCTAATTTCCCTATCGCTGACCTCCATAATTAGCCACATAATTCATGTCTTCATGCTGATGGTGATGTTTATGTTCTGCAGTCCATGGGTTACCTATGGGTTGGCTAATGCAAGATGTGCATAAACCACCATTGGTAGTATCTATAATATGAACCTGCTGCTTGACCCCGGATTCTTCCACCTTTTTCGTCAGGATGCTCATTTGTGTCAATAATATAGCCATGTTCTCCTCCATAGTGTTGGAAGGATTCAGAGATACAGAGTGTACCACTGGAGTGATAGGAGCATTCCTGGTCGTCCACCCGGAGTTTTGAGCCATTTTGTCAAGCAAATTCTGGCCTTCTCTCCAGGTCTTGCTCAGAAAAGCCCCACCTGCTGAGGCATCTACTATATTTTTCATGCTGTCCGAGAGCCCATGTAGAACCTTTGACCCAACATCTGTTCGGGAACCCTATGGTGAGGACACATAACTAGCATACTCTTAAATCTGCCCCAAGTCTCATGCATTGTCTCCATCAATTTTTGCTTGAAGCTCACAATCTCATCAATTTGCTGAGCTTTTTTGTTAGGTGGATGAAACTTGTTGTGGAATTGCTTGACTAGCTCATCCCATGTTGCTATAGAGTTAATGGGAAGTGAGTTAAGCCATACCTGTGCAGCCCCTATAACTGAGAATGGAAACACTAATAGCCTGATAATTTCCGGTGTCACATTTGGTTGCCTCTGCGTCTTGCATATAGAAAGCAAATACTTCAGGTATTACTGTGGATCTTCAACTTGAGTCCCAGAAAATAGTCCCTTGTTTTGGAACAAGTGCAACATGTTGTTAGTGATCTGGAATGATTCAGCTTGAGTGGCTGGCACAATAATGGCTGTTGCCAAATTATCAGCAGTTGGTTGTGCCCAGTCGAATAGTGCACCCTCATGCGCCTCCTGCGCCTCTTGTACATTCAACCCAGCTTGATGGTTTGGATCGTTTACGTCTCCCATGTCAAAGTCTAGTTTCAGTGGTTGCTGAGATTGTTGAAGTTGTCTGTTTGCCCTGTTTCGTGCCCGGAATGTTTGCTCTGGGTATGAGAGTCCTTCAATTAGTTCTCCAGTCCTTGCAGATTTCCTAGGCATACACCTGAATACCCAATTCAACAATCGTCAAAATTTTCAATTTAAAGTGTGTGTAGAGAGAATATGACTACACAATAATCTTGTAGTTCTATCAATGGCAATTGATAATTCTGTTAACTCCCCGGCAAAGACGCCAAAATTTGATCACGCCCAACTATGCCTTATAAAAAGGACAATGCGTCCGCTGTCAATATAACCCGGTTTTATAAGTCCGGAGTCGAATCCCACAGAGAGTTAACCTATCAATTACAACCTTCAAAACCCAACAATACTTCCGAATCAGCTTCCCAAACTTTCAAATATCTTTGTGAGTGGTTTCTACCAACTACTTTTGCAATAAACTAAAGACTTAAAGAAAATAACTGAATGTGTTGTAAGAATAATGAGAAAGTAATGATTTCCCCTATTGATGGAATCCCTTCTGTTTATGCTCATACAAATTGTTAATATTTCTCTATCAATCATGAACTCTAATTCTACCGTAATTCTCTCCCGAGCAATTACAATAATTTACTATTGCACTCTTCCGAGTTACCCTAGCTAGCTTTAATTAGCAAAGTTCACTTTAGATTGCACCCAAGATTTCGTTATTCCTAATCCCACCTTTACGCCGCAATTATAGATTCCTCCAATAATCTAGGTGTGGTGTTGTTCGACAATAACCTAAATATCCACTCTTTTTCAAGTTATGCATACTAAATAGGCACAACTAATTGAGGATCCTATCAATTAACTACAACAACAACGAAGTTGAACAAATAGAAATTTAGCTAACAATTTGTATTCACATAACCCAGAAGTTCATCAATTAATAGGTTCCATCGAAACTTTAGATAAGAATTTAGCTACTCATAATTAAGAAAGCAAAAGAGATAATTGATTTCATAATCAAGAATTCAAAGTAAAAGAAAGATAGATGTTGAGAGAGTTCTCTCTTACTAGTTTGCTTGCAAAAAAGTAGTCAATATTATAAAACTTGCCTCATTTGGGCAAATCCTAACAATATATATAGGGTTTAGGTTTTACAACTTTCGTTTTTACACTTCAGCCCCTGAATTTTCCGCCTTCCACCGCGGTTTGACCGCGTCTGCGGTGGAACCGCTGTGGATAATGTCTTCTGATTCTTCAAAACTTCCGCAGGCCTGTCCTACCGTGGTTCTGCCGCAGTCCCGGTGGAACCGCGGTCAAACAGTGCCGCTGATTCTTCCGGGCTGTTTGAGCACAATTTCTTGATTTGTTCCACACATGGTCTTTTTCACCTTCTTTTGACTCCAAAAATGCTCTTTTAGCCTTCATCAACTCCTGTGTACCTATAACATACTAAAAACACTAATAAGAGCATTTTGTCATCATAAATATTATCAAAACAACATTAAAGTGTGATTATTTAGGGCATAAATATAGTCAAATTCACCTATTATCAATGGCCGTTTTGATATATTATGATCTTTACTGGTCTTACCTTTAATTCGAAAATCTGTTATAATTGTCTTTGGTTAAAGTAAACAGGGGCGGACGCAGGGGGGCGCAAGGGTGTTCACCCGAACACCCTTCGCCGAAAAATTACACTGTTTATATAAGGAAAAATCTATTGTTTATCTCTATATATTAAGTTTTGAACACCCTTGACACAAAGCTAATGCTTGGCTCAGTGGTCAAGGGTGTTCAAAATTAATAAAGGATCACGGGTTCGATTCCCATGACTTGCATTTCAAAATTTTTGAACACCCTTGCTATAAATCCTCCGTCCGCCACTGAAAGTAAAATGAGAATTTAATCACATTTTCGCATTGGCTGGCCTGACAATGGTGTCGGACGCCATCATGACCTGTTATGGAAAATAAGTTGTGACAAAAATAATACACAATATTTAATACTATATACACCCTACTGGACGGTTCCTTAGAGGTTATACCTATACGCTCTAAAGTTTAAATCAAATATATTCGTACGACTTAAGATAGTTCTAACAATTCTTAATTTAATTAATACTTCCTTCGATCTCTTTTACTTGTCATATTTGATTTTTATATGTTCTTTAAAAGAATATTAATTAATTTTTCTTATTTTTTTGAACTAGTGTATTGCACTTAAATTGTCCGTGGAGAACCCAAGTCCCTAAAGTTCAACTAATCCGAGTCAAAGTATGTGTGAAATTATTGATTTGGTCAAGAATGTGAATTGCGGTAATAGGATTTGGTATCCATTTTAATATTTTATGTGGTTTATATGACTTGGTTTTCAACAACACTATTTGAAGGCAATAAAAGCACTACTCAACAGTGTAATAATGGGAACGGAATTGTAAATCCCAGTATTACTTTTGAACCATATCATATTACAATATTATGCTAAATGAAGAGATCAGATTATAAACGTTTCCACAATAAATCCTAGATTTCATATATTTATAACTAAATATATTAAACCTCTTATCAACTCTGATTTCATTTCAAGCCCACAACTACTGAGCTAGGAAATGCTTTAAGCATTACCACAGGAAAAATTATATAGATAAGAGTAGAAAATATTTGCCATATGGTAAATAACATAGATATATATATTTGGATGGGATAGTTCTCAACTGTCAAGATGGCCGAGTTGGTCTAAGGCGCCAGTTTCAGGTACTGGTCCGAAAGGGCATGGGTTCAAATCCCATTCTTGACAATTTTCGTTTTATTCCTTTAGTATCTTTGACATTGATTACAAGTTTTCGAATCCCATTCTTGATTAGGGGTGTGTATTCGATTTATCGATTCGATTTTGACCTTTATCAATAATTATCTATCAATTATCGATTTGTACATATGCTTATCGTTTTAATAAGTTTTCGACTTTTTCGATTTATAGATTTTTGGGGTTTATTGATTCGGTTATCGATTACACCAATAAGAAAAATTGCGAGATTCCATAGAAAGTATATCGCTACAAACACGCCTAACTAATATGGACAAAAAGAAGCTAAAATAAGACGAACATCATTCATAACATAAAAATTATGTCAACAAGCACATGCAATGAAACTAAAGTAATGGATCAAATGTATGCCACTAATGCTCCAACTATATAAAAATAATATATAACCATGACTAATTTTGTTTTCCATTAATTTAAACTCCATTCCCTTGAACTTTAAATATGATAATTCCTTAAATATGGTAGAGGAAATAACAGGGTTAGGGACTTAAGGTAAATGAAGGGGTATTATAGCATAAGGGTAAATCCCATTCTTGACAATTTTCGTTTTATTCCTTTAGTATCTTTGTAACATTGATTACAAGTTTTCGAATCCCATTCTTGATTAGGGGTGTGTATTCGATTTATCGATTCAATTTTGACCCTTATCAATAATTATCTATCGATTATCGATTTGTACATATGCTTATCGTTTTAATAAGTTTTCGACTTTTTTGATTTATAGATTTTTGGGGCCTATTGATTCGGTTATCGATTACACCAATAAGAAAATTTGCGAGATTCCATAGAAAGTATATCGCTACAAACACGCCTAACTAATATGGACAAAAAGAAGCTAAAATAAGACGAACATCATTCATAACATAAAAATTATGTCAACAAGCACATGCAATGAAACTAAAGTAATGGATCAAATGTATGCCACTAATGCTCCAACTATATAAAAATAATATATCACCATGACTAATTTTATTTTCTATTAATTTAAACTCCATTCCCTTGAACTTTAAATATGATAATTCCTTAAATATGGTAGAGGAAATAACAGGGTTAAGGACTTAAGGTAAATGAAGGGGTATTATAGCATAAGGGTAAATCCCATTCTTGACAATTTTCGTTTTATTCCTTTAGTATCTTTGTAACATTGATTACAAGTTTTCGAATCCCATTCTTGATTAGGGGTGTGTATTCGATTTATCGATTCAATTTTGACCCTTATCAATAATTATCTATCGATTATCGATTTGTACATATGCTTATCGTTTTAATAAGTTTTCAACTTTTTTTATTTATAGATTTTTGGGGCCTATTGATTCGGTTATCGATTACACCAATAAGAAAATTTGCGAGATTCCATAGAAAGTATATCGCTACAAATACGCCTAACTAATATGGACAAAAAGAAGCTAAAATAAGACGAACATCATTCATAACATAAAAATTATGTCAACAAGCACATGCAACGAAACTAAAGTAATGGATCAAATGTATGCCACTAATGCTCCAACTATATAAAAAAATATATCACATGACTAATTTTGTTTTCTATTAATTTAAACTTCATTCCCTTGAACTTTAAATATGATAATTCCTTAAATGTGGTAGAGGAAATAACAGGGTTAGGGACTTAAGGTAAATGAAGGGGTATTATAGCATAAGGGTAAAAAAAAAATTTTAAAAAATTAATTTTTTTCTTTTTAGTAAATCTTATCAGTTTATCAATAAAATGATAAACCGAAGAGGACAAATCGAAATCGAAATCGAAATCGATAACTCGATAAGGAAAATTTTGAAATCGATTTGTACATATGCTTATCGTTTCAGTAAGTTTTCGACTTTTTCGATTTATCGATTTTTGGGGCTTATTGATTCGGTTATCGATTACACCAATAAGAAAAATTACGGGATTCAATAGAAAGTATATCGCTACAAACACGCCTAACTAATACGGACAAAAAGAAGCTAAAATAAGACGAACATCATTCATAACATAGAAATTATGTCAACAAGCACATGCAATGAAACTAAAGTAAGGGATCAAATGTATGCCATTAATGCTCCAACTATATAAAAAAAATACATCACCATGACTAATTTTGTTTTCTATTAATTTAAACTCCATTCCCTTGAGCTTTAAATATGATAATTCCTTAAATGTGGTAGAGGAAATAATAGGGTTAGGGACTTAGGGTAAAGGAAGGGATATTATAGCATAAGGGTAAAAAAAATTAATAGTTTTTTTCTTTTTAGTAAATCTTATGAGTTTATCAATAAACTGATAAACCGAAGAGGACAAATCGAAATTGAAATCGAAATCGATAACTCGATAAGGAAAATTTTGAAATCGAAATCGAAAATGATAAATCGATAAACCGATATCGATAAACCGATAACAAATAATCGATTCGATTTATCGATAAACCGATTTGAATGCACACCTCTATTCTTGACAAATATCATTAATATTATAAATAAAATTCTATTTATGGTGAATGTATATATTTAGATAGATTTTAGGGTTTATTACTTGGTGGCTAAGTCAACCTCTGCCTATACATAGAGAGTTCTATTCCATTGTAATTTATCACATATCAATAGGAATTCTCTTCTCTCTATTTTTCTCTCCAATACTCTTCTTCTTTTATTATTTCATAACACGTTATCAGTAGGAGACTCTAACCAATTGAGTAGAAGCTTTGTGATTGAGCATAATGATTGTCAATTGCTCTATGAACTTTATTCATGATTAAATTCTGGATTTAAGGTAAGTATTTTACTTTATTTTTTCCTTTTAAATTCGTAAAATTCTATAATTTGATTTTATATACAAGCAAAGACAATAAAATTTGATTATAACTCTAGTGGAGTTTGTATGAAATTATAACCACCTGAAGTGGTAAAATTTTTATATCTTGCCATGATCAAAGTCATGTATGATCGTGAGCATAAGAAGTGAAAACCCGCCCCGTTGAATTTGCTCTATTCTCATTTCCTTAAGAGAATGTAATAGAAATATGCAATAGTCTAACAGAAGACAAAATTATTACTGTGAAGGTATCAATAGATGTGGACGTGGCAATCGACGAAATTATAATCGTCATCATTGTGATAATGAGAATAATAAGGATTCTCAAATAATCCTTCATTTTGTGAAAGTAATATTTGTCATAGATTTGACATAACATTTTGTAAAGCACATACATATGACTATGGTCCATTCATGATGTGAATGTGACAATATCTGATTTATGAATACATGTTCATTCTTGGAAGAATATGAACGTGCTAGTGGTGGTGAATATACCACACTCACCTCTAAAAGAAGGTTTCAGATGATATAAAAAAATAATCTCATTATTATGGCATGAATGGTCATTGGTCGCGTACCTATTGTACGCCAAAATATTTTGGTATTGTAATTATTAAAAGTCAACGGTAATGTAAGAAACAAATCTTGCATATAATTTCGACCATGACCATAATTGTATAACTTTCTCCTTGAAAGAGATATATGACCATATGGATGTTGATGAACATGTGGTAGTACAAAATTAATTGAGAGCTCTCGAAGAGCCGATTATCACTATTTTGGAGAAACACGATTGATTACCAGTAAGGTGTTGTATTGTAGTAAGTCTCAAAGAAACTTATTCAGTTTCCAAAGTACATGCGAAAGCGGTTGATTATATTGAGACTATAATAAATGAAAGATTTAATATTTTCTATTAATATACCTTGTAGCGGAAAAAAATATATGTGAAAAGCTACCCATTTTATTCTCCGATTTGTACTACATAAACAAAAGAATACCACAATTAAGTGGATGCTTATTGATATAAAAATTCATAACATAATAAACTTGGAGTTTATTCATAATTGCACACATCATAGTGTAAACATGAAGTTTATCAATATTAATAATTTATCCAGTTGGCATAATTGGTTTAGCCATGTTAATTCAAGTATGATGTACAAAAATAAAAGAGAATTTACATGGGTAAATATTAAAGAACTAGAGAATTTTTTACGATTTCTCTTACACATTATTTGTTTTCATTAATTACTAGACCAGTTAAATTTGGCATTGAATCCCATAAATGCTGACAATATCAAAGGTAAATAGGGCCAATTCACCTGCCATGTACACCACATAAGATGCATCTATGAGATGATTGCATGCGCGATTATTATTAACCCGACAATATGATGTTTGTGAGGTAACTTACTCATAAGTTTAATTTAGAGCATATTCCAGATTTTCTTTTCAAGAAGTTCATCTTGATAAGTTGGTTTACATCACAACTGGTTAGCAAAATAAATTATTGAGTGTCTCCACTTAATAACTAAATTATTGCTTATGAGAACAAAGTTATCTATATCAGTTTGATATACGTTATATACGAGAGTATATTATATTCTCCCCTCACAAGTGGTTCTGTGTCATGAACCAAATAATTCTATTTTATTATTATTGATGTGCAGTGTATATTAATTAATATCATAACGCACAAAGATGGGTTCTCAAAGTTGAGGAAACAAGTTAGTTTTCTAATATGAGGGGGAGACACGATAAACAATTGAGAAAAAGTTATGTGGAATGAATTATCGTGTGTATATCTAGATCCTCGAATACGATAATATGAACTTGAAGTTCATTAAAAGATAATTCATCTGCAATATATTGCAAAGTATGTTAGACGCATTTGCTGACCCAAAGAAAGTAACTATATTCTCATTGCAAATGTTCCTATTAGAATAAGTCCTAGAAGGACAAAGTCTATGGTACGCTTAAAGCGTATAGACAAATTGGTTTCAAATAAACTCCTTGATAAAGAAGATGAGCAAATGATCAAAATGATCATAATAAAGGAGGCAAGTGATCTAGAAGATCACATGACATAACACTTCATAAAATCTCATGAGAGATTCAGGTACCTGAATATATGAATGAAAAAATCTATATGTTATGTCTTTATGAAAAAAGGAGGTTGGAACCGATATAAAATAATTGTCGACGACATCTATGATAGCATTAAGTACAGATGAGGATCTTAAATCTAGAGAAACAATTCAAGTAGAATTGGTTTCATATGAAAGACATGTTGTTTTAGACATGCAGTTCAAACACTTGAAAGTATAAAGTAAATAGTGTGTGCAATCACTTTTATTTATCTTATATGTCTAGCATGACATGAAAAGTTGATATGCATATAAAGTCTATTTAAATGGCTTATTTGACTATACTTATATGACAATCCCTAAATAATTTAAGTTGCTTGAAGCATATACAATCTTGATCTTGAAGTACCACTTCCTCAATGCAATTTATGCACAAATGTATGTTGCTATAACTATAAGCATGATGATAGCGAGAATACGTCTATGGAGATATTGAAGAGTCATTCCACGATATTATATGAAGATGTAATATCTCTATCAAGAATGATGATTTAAAGATGCAATATATTCATTCAAGTTAATATAGTTAATTTGTTTATCAAGTCTCTGCCAAAGATCGTTTTGAAGATGGTGCACAGGATTGGAATGCAAATGCTTAAAGATGTGAATTGATACTCTCATCAGGGGAAGTTAATGCGCGTTGTACTCTTTTTCCCTTAAAAGGTTTTGTCCCACTAAGTTTTCCTAGCATGGTTTTAATGATGCAACAGGCGTATTATTAGATATGTGTACTCTTTTTCCTTCTCTAGAATTTTTTTTTTCCTATTGAGTTTTATTTTTGTTAGGTTTTAACGAGACACATTATATGTTGAATAGACATTCAAGGGGAAGTATTATAAATAAAATTCTATTTATGGGGAATATCTATATTTAGAGAGATTCTAGAATTTATTACTTGGTGGCTAAGTCAACCTCTGCCTATAAATAGAGAGTTCTATTCCATTGTAGTTCATCCCATATCAATAAGAATTCTCTTCTCTACTTTTCTCTGAAATACTCTTTTCTTCTTTTATTATTTCTTTTATTATTTCTATATCCCTCAAAGTCTTGAATTCATGTGAACTGATAACCAACACAATATATTAGCCCTGTACCTTATTTCTTTACACAAACAAGTCAAGACTTTGAGGGATATAGTCCTCAACAGCTAATCGAGCCCATAAACATGGGTGTTTGGACCAGGCTAATGGGCCTATGGTAGTTAAGTTTGTTTGGGCCTTGAATTCCATTCTTGACAAATTAAATAGAAAATTTTACCACCTATAGAATAGGTTAGTACCCTATTTATAACATATAAATACCTTTTTAAGATTTTACATAATATAATAACCTTTTTTATTTTGTAGCAAAAAATTTAAATTTAATACTTTCCTATATTTAAGCCTTATTAGATGGTACAAAATATTTTTCTCTCGCCAATTTATGGTATAACTCCTGTTTTTTGTGAAATGACGCCGCTTAATATAACTTAATACACCTAAATACAGATTCACCTTCCCATGATTTGCGCTGGAACGTTACTTTCTTCCCGCTTAATACAGCTTAATACACCTAAATACAGATCATGATTTACAGGAATTCCTGTTTGTGCGGCGTCATTCCATGTTGTATTATTAAATACAATTTGTTTAATACACTATATACATCATAAAATAACGTAAAACATATCTATATCATATAATATATGAAAGAGTTTCTATTTATTGCTAATTAGGTCTTAATGAATGCCTTTTGTAAAAAATTCTCAATTAAATACTCCATCCATTTTAATATAGATGAGATAGTTTGACTCAGCACAAACTTTAAATAAAAAAAGAAGATTTTTAAAATTTGTGATCTTAAAAGCTTACAAGGTAAAAATATTTTAGGGTCATAACATTTGTGTGGTTATAAAAGATTGTCATTAAGGGTAAAATGAATAAAATAAAGAGTTTAAAGTTAAATTATTTTTAAATTTAGAAATATATTATTTATTTTGGAACAGACTAAAAAAGAAAGTACCTCATCTAATTTGAAACAAAGGGAGTACTATTTTTCCTTTAGTATTTTTGTAATATTGATTAGAAGTTTCAAACGATCTTTTTATTTTTTTCTTCTTTAAATTTATCTTAATGCACATATCAATAATGTATATGTCTTAGGATTTTTGCCTGAAACGGTTAAAAGACCATGTTAGAGCATTTTTTTTTGTTTTAAGTATATAATATTTAACGGGAAAATATGATACGAAAATGGAGCTTGTTTGAAAATTTTCTTTTCTCTTTTTGGAAGATAATGATAGGTGACATATAGTGATGAATGTCTTAAATATATGGAATTCGAGCGAAAATTACTAAATTCATGTGAACTGATAACCAACACAGTAAATCAACCCCGTATATTATTTCTTTACACAAACAAGTCAAGACTTTGAGGGATGTAGTCCTCAACAGCTAACCGAGCCCCATAAACATGTGTTCGTCTATGCTAATGGGCCTATGGTAGTTGAGTTTGTTTGGGCTTGAACCCCATTCTTTACAAATACTTCATCCGTTTTAATTTAGATGAGATAGTTTGATTCGGCACGAGATAATTTGATTCGACACGAACTTTAAGTAAAAAAAAAAAGATTTTTGAAATTTGTGATCTTAAAAGTTTAAGGGGTAAAAATTTTATGGGGTCATGGCGTTTGTGTGGTTATAAAAGATTGTCATTAAGGATAAAAATAATAAAATAAAGAGTTTAAAGTAGAATTATTTTTAAATTTAGAAATGTATCATTTATTTTGGAACGGACTAAAAAGGAAAGTACCTGATGGAGGAATACCATTTTTCCTTTAGTATCTTTGTGACATTAAGTTTCAACAATATTTTATTTTTTCTTCTTTATATTTATTGTAGTGCACATATCTATAATGTATGTTTTAGAATTTTTCCCTGAGCTGGTTAGAAGACCATGTTAGAGAATTTTTGTTGCTTTAGTATGGCATAACGGGAAAATATGATACGAAAATGGAGCTGGTGTAGAATTTTTTTTTCTTTTGAAGATAACGATATGTGGCATATAGTGATGAATGTCATAATTATATAAAATTTGCGCAAAAATTATTGAATTCATGTGAACTGATAACCAACACAGTAGTCAGCCCCGTACCTTATTTCTTGAGAAAATTTCACTTATACCCATTAAGCCAAATTATTTATCCCTAAATATCTAAACCTAAAATATTTACTTTTCCTACCTATGCAATCAAGACTATTTACCAATCCCACATATATGTGCTCCTACAGATATATTTGCCTTCGCATTTGAAGTATAGAATGTAAGAACATCTGACTTCATTTTTGCAAGCTTAATTGGTAGTGGATTTCAATGGATCTACTTCTCCTCTGCCAGATCGATCTTCATGAAGAGAATCAACCCAAGCTATTACTCTACCTCCTCTTCTTATGGTTTTTATGTGTGTATGAAGACCCGCCATTATTGAGCTTGAAGCTCCAGAATTTGAAATTTTATTTTGAAGATTTATTGTTTGATTCAATGTGGATGCTAAAATATTGCTTATAGTATCTTCGAGTAAGCTTCCCAGATCTAAATTTTTATGTGTATTTGAATATCCATCATTATTGGGCTTGAAGCTCAATTTTATTTTTGAAGATTGTTTGATTCAAAGCATGTGCTGTTAAATATTGTTTATAGTACCTTCTGAAAGTTCATACTGAAATTTAATAGCATTTGGAGCTGAATTGACATAATTGAGATCAAAATTTTCAGCTAAAAATCGAAGAAGAACACAACTATCCAATAGTATAATATACCACTATGATATACAGTATGGTGTAGGAGTATATAGTAATACTGCAACATGAATCTATTATAATTTACACTATACTACAACGATATAGAGCCCGTCTGGCTTAGCTAATTTAGAGTAGCTGATAAGCATAGATTCTGAAAAGCACTTATGAAGATAACTTAAAAAATAAGCAGTTACATATTTGGATAAAAGTGCTGAAATTAATAATAAACAACTAAAAATTTAAATATATAAAGAGTTTTATTTAAAAAAAAAGTATTTTAGGGATATAATAATAAATATTTTGGTCAAACCTAAAGTGTTTATAAGTTGAAATTTGATAAGTTGGGGGAGACCAACTTATAACTTTTGACTTATTTTTGGATTATAAGCACTTTACTTATAATCACTTTTAATTTTACCAAATACGTAAATAAGCCAAAAAGTGCTTATAAGCTGGTCAAACTGTCTTATAAGCTTAGCCAAACACCCTCATTTTGTAATAATCGAAGAAGAATACAGTTACCTAACGATATACTGCTATACTATATAATATACTATAAGAGTATATAGTTATACTGCAACAATATACTATTACAGTATATAATATATTTTTATAGTATAATGCAATAATATGTATATACTGTAACACTATGCTGTAATAGTATACGATATACCGTAATAGTATACTTATGACCCGTAAATTCACTTGCCTTTTCCCTTTTAATTTGCTTTAAGATTTACCCAACATGAGGGGCAAATTAAAAATGTATAAAAAAGAAAATATTATTGTATGCTATATAATGTAATGGTATACTCTTACAATTAGATCCTTTTAGACTTTTTTTTTGAAATTTTTATTAACAATTGCTATTATTTCAGTTTAATAATTGAATTATTATTTTTAACTCTTTGCATACTATTTTATTCATATTGGTATAGCTATATACTATACTGGTATCATATGTTAGTTAATATTTTTTGATTGTATTAGCTACATTTAATTGGTACACAATTTGATTTTTCTTTAATAATAGTATAAAAGAAGAATAATAAAAAATAGTAAAAACAAGCAAATAAAATTAGATTATGAAAAGAAAAAGAATATTAAAAAAATATCAAATTAGAAAACGAAAAAAGAAAAAAAATAAGAAGAAAACGAGAAAAAAGAAAAGGAGAAAAGAAAAGAAAAAAAAAAAAAGAAAAGAAAAGAAGCATAGGAATAAAAAAGAATTGCAGAATAAAGAAAAAAGTTCCCCACAAAATTATTATGGGTAGGAAATATAATTAGTTTATGGGTACAAAAATAAATTGGTAGACAAAGATAAATAGTTTTATTTTTGTGAGTAACCGTGTCATTACCCCTTATTTTTTTACACAAACAAGTCAAAACTTTGAGGGATATAGTCCTCAACAACTAACTAAGCCTATAAACATGGGTGCTTGACCGTAAATATTATACCCATTTTTTAAAAAAAGTTTTAACTTGTAATCAGTTTTAAAACAACTTCAGCCCTCTTTCTCCTCCTCCTTCTTCTCCTTCATTTTCTTAAGATATTTTCAGTATGATAATACATGTTAGCATCTGGTCTTCATTGGGAGTTGGGACAACTAAATTAAAGTCCCACTAAATTGATTACGACTTATCAATAACAATGAATCAACTAAAATAAGCTGCACGATTTCTTTTTATTTTTTTCGCATTTTTGCTATAATCGTTTTTTATTTGAATCAAATGAATTGATCTGCGAGGTTAAAGTAATAGTTTCACTTTTATCACTTAAACTTTGTGATTATTTGATTTATTTCTACTGAAGGTACCTTTTTCTAATATAATTATTGATCTGTTCCATAAAAATGTTCAAAAAGAAGAAAAAACGAAGATCCTATATGGTGATTGTATGGGTCTAAAAACTATATAAGTTTTTTAAAAAACTTGAGTTTATATAGTGTTGAAATCTTTACAAATGAACTAATTAACTTCATGTCACGGCCCAAATATCCCGACCGTGATGGCTCCTTTCACAATACTAAGCAAGCCAACCCGACAGTTACCACATCAAGTTTTTTTTATTTTTTTTTTATTTTTTTTATTTTTATAAAAAATATTTTTCTAGAACCGTTTAAGTCTCAAATTCTTCATATGTAATGTAACATCAACAGAATTATGCGAAAAATAGTACAAAAAATACTAACATAGTCCAAATCTGGTGTCACTAGTCATGAGCCTCTAAATACACCCCAATAATGTCTAATTCATACATAACAAGTCTGAAAAATACAAAGTACTAGAATAAGAAGGAGAAATACAGGGTTGCGAAAGCCAGACAACTACCTTACTAACTCTCATGAACCAACCACCGAGCTCATAAATATCTGGATCTGCACAAGATGCATAGAGTAATGTGAGTATACCAACTCAGTAAGTAATAAAAGTAAATAATGACTAAGTAGTAAGAAATCACGTAAATCATGTCATAGCACCACAATGGGTACAATACGTTTCCAAAACTCGATACATATCAAATCATCTCATTAAACTGCGGTTTTAGTAAAAATCCTTTGAAAAATACTAACAGTTTCAGTAAAGGTTCAATATAGTACATAGTGAAAGTGATAAAAATCGTATCGGCCCCTCAGACAAAACGTAGTCCGTATATAGCCCCTCGGGCTGACTATGCATCTCATAACAGAAAAAGTCTCAGAGGAGATAACAAAGCCAAATCAGTGATTAACTATCGAACGTCTCGTGAAAACTTCAGTATTGATAAAAGTTGTTCAAAATATTTGTTTAACATTTTCAATAGAGGCTCAGTATAAAGATGAGTGAAATCGGTAATTTAATCGACATATTCAATGGAGACTCACTTTAAGGAGGAGTGAAAGCAGTAATTTCATAAAAACAAGCCCCTCGAGCAAAGCATCACTCATATGTATATATTGCCCCTTGGGCAAGTCTCACTGTTGCTCGAGACTCAACTCTCATCAATCAACATTCACACTCAGCACTCTCGATCAATAGGTACCATATAATAATTGATGCAACATGCAACCTGATCCGTATATCACTACGGTATGCAATCCGATCCATATATATAGTCGACCGCGGCCGCTTGGAGTGTGCAGACTCTAGAAGGGCTCCTACATACCAAGCGCTATATCGCTGCGGTACACAACCTGATCTATTACACATCACTACGACGTGCAGATCGATCCATATAAATATCGCTGCGGCGTGTAGCCCAATCCACACACACACACACACACACAACTAACACACACACACACACACACACACACACATATATATATATATATATATATATATATATATATATATATATATATATATATATATATATATATATATATATATATATATATATATATATATATAATCCTCACCATTAGGTCCTCAAACTCTCTCAGTCATTAACCTCACAGCCACTTGGGCACATAAGTGAAAATCATGAAACTCAACCAAATAGTTTTCATATGATCCCTCCGTTTCAATTTATGTGAACTCATTTGAGTGGGCACGGAGTTTAAGAAAGGAGAGAAGACTTTTGATTTTGTGGTGTAGAATGGAGCACATATATTTTGTGTGCCTATAAATTATTGTGTAAAGGTAAATTATTTCCAAATAAGGAAATGGGTCATTCTTTTTGGCACATACTAAAAAGGAAATACGTTCACATAAATTAAAACGGAGGGAGTATTAATTAAGAAGTAGAGTAATGAAATCAGATTAAACAATAAGCAGGTAAAACATGATTGAGGATATGCTTTCAAGTCATATAAAGTGAGGAGAGTAGTAAAAATACCCATAAGGGTCTAAGCCGATCGACACAAAGGCCCAAACATAGCATTCAACTCAAGTTAACAAACCAATTTCTAAAACACATGGATATCATATACAATATTTCAAAATATGAAAATATACAATCACCACGGAACAGACCAAGTCACAATCCCTGCGGGTGCACGACACCACACTCGCCATCTAGCGTGTGTGTCACCTTAAAGTAGTACAACAATGTGATATTCAGGGTTTCATACCCTTAGGATAACATTAAAAACTATTACTTACCTCAAACAGGATGAACATCTATACTGCGATGCCCTTGCCGCTCGACTCGACCTTAAATCACCTTGAATCTATCCAAAATCAGAATCATATCATCAATACATGCTATACAGATAAAGACCATATGAAAATTATCAAATTAGACTCAAAATTTTGAAATTGGCCAAACCCGACCCCGGACCCACATCTCGATATTCGATAACACTACTAGAATCCTTATCCTCCCACGAGTCTATACATATCAAGAATATCAAAATCTGACCCCAAATGGCCCCTCAAATTCCCAACTGAAACTCTCCAATACCAAGCCCCAACTCTCAAATTTTTGTCCTTAATTTCCAATTATTTCAAGTTTAATTAGTAAAATAATGCCATAGAATCAAGTATTGAGTTCAAAAATCTTAACTCCAAGCTTTATCCCTTGAATCCTATTCATATCCCCTCAGAAAGCTCGCAACCCGTCTAAAGAAATGAGTGGAACAAGACTGAAATTTGCGAAGGCAGGTTTATATAGTCTCTGCCTAGGCATTTCCGCACCTGCGACCATAATAGAGCATCTGCGGACAAACCTTCCACTTCTGCGGATTTTCACTTAAGAGGCCCTCATCCGCATCTGCAATTAACCCACCGCACCTAAGGGCCCGCAGGTATGCCTCAAATATTGCTTCTGTGCTGCCCAAATGCATCTGCGCCCTAACCTCACTTCTGCAATCATCGCACCTGCAATCCCCTAACCGCAAGTATGGTTATGATAGAACAGCAGCTTCAGCTGCATTCCCCAACTTTCAAACTTTCCGACAACTCTCCGAAATTATCCCGAGGCCCACGGGACCTAAACCAAAAGTACGAACAAGTCATATACCACTAACCAAACTTATACCAATCTTCGAAACATCTAAAACAACATCAAATCAATAAAATACCATCGGATTCAAGCCTACGGATTCCAAAAACTTCTCAATTCCGCATTCGATCGAAAAGTCTATCAAACCTCGTCTGAATGTGTAATGACCCGACCGGTCGTTTTAGAAAATTACGCCCCAATCCCTAATTTAACTGTTCCCCTAAGTTCATTTCTGCTATTGTGGGTTGCCGGGAGACTCGGTTCCGAAAATTTGAGCATTTTGGGACACTTAGTCCCTAAATAAGAGCTTTGAAACTAGAAAACGGTCCGTAGCCGAAACAGTGTTAAGACGATCTCGGAACGGAAATCCGATGGTTCCATTAGCTCCGTTAGGTGATTTCGGGGTTAGGAGCGCGTTCGGAATGTATTTTGGAGGTCCGTAGCTCAATTAGGCTTGAAATGCCGAAGATTGAAATTTTGGCGAATCCGAACGATAGGTGATATTTTGATCCGGGGGTCGGAATGGAATTCCGACAATTTCTGTAGCTTCGTTATGTGATTTTGGATATGTCCGCAAATTTTCATGTCATTCGGACGTCGTTTGGTCGGGTTTTAGATCGAATGTGCAATTCGGAAAGTTTTAAGAAATTTAGGCTTGAATTCGATGTGAATTATGGGTTTTGATGTTGTTAGACGTGTTTTGATGATTAGAATAAGTTCGTATCATGTTTTGGAATAGGTTGGTGGTTTTCGTTGGGATCCCGGGGTCTCGGGATGAATCCGGGGGTCCAATCGGGCTATTTCATGCATTTTGGAAATGCTGTTAACTGCTGGTGTGTGCTGCAGACGAATGCTCTATGCGATCGCAATGGGCTAATGCGATCGCATAGGAAGGTTTTGGAGAGGCCAAGTATTTGTTCTATGCGATCGCGGGCATGGATATGCGATCGCATAGTTCTGGAAAGTTGTGCTCTGCGATCGCGTACAGTCCTATGCGATCGCATAGTGTATGGAGAAGAGGGGTCCCATGTCCAGCTTTTGTCCTATGCGATCGCGGAACAGGGTATGCGATCGCATAGGTATATATTGGTGAGCATTGCGATCGCATCGAGGGCTATGCGATCGCATAGAGTAGTTTGGCGAGGGTCAAAATTTGTTCTATGCGATCGCAACAGGGATCATGCGATCGCATAGAGTAAAAATGTCTGGCAGTGACTTAAGTCCAGAAACATTTCAGCCGCGAACCATAAACCAAAAAACGCCATTTTTGAGCTCCAAGAGAGGGAATTGAAGGGGAAACGCCGGGATATCACCGGGAAATCATCGGGGGTAAGTTTCCTAACCTTAATTCGTTGGTTTATCATGAAATCCATGATTATTTCACTGAAATTGGAAGATTAAAGGTGGGTTTGAGCCCTAGGCCTAAATGTTAGAAAATCTTTGATTTGAACGGGCAAACGGAGTCCGATTTCGATAAATTTTATATGCACTAGACTCGTATTGAGATAAGGAACCCGAATATATAATTTTCGTGATTTTTCGATAAGCGTACCGAAAGTCGGGTTTTGGCAACTTGTGGGTTTTGGCGTATTTTGAGTTATTTTGATTGGGTAATGCCCAATTGGCCTATTTTGATGTGATTCTATTGATTTTTATCAGATACTACACCTGTGGAGGCCGACATTCGCGGCAAGAGGGTTGTTTCATAGCGGTTTTGTACCGGAGTCGAGGTAAGTGGCTTGTCTAACCTCGCGTGGGGGAATTTTCACCCCTAGGATATTATGTGATAGTTTAAATGCCTTGTACGCGAGGCGACGGGCGTGTACATGCGCCTGGTTGTTGAACACGTACTTTATTTAAAAATGTTCGATGAGCGATATTTCTGTCTTTGGCTGTTAATTTGATATTTTACCCGGTAGTAGTTTGAAAAGCATGATTAGGTAGTACTTAACCGTTTAGTTGCCTAATTGCCTTATTTGAACTCCTTGATAATTATCGGTACTATTTTTCGGTGAAGTTATAGTTAAGCATAATTTACTCTCTCCGTGGATTTCCTTTATTCGTCGTGCTTCGTGGATCGGCGGTTCGATTCTCGAGACCTGTGGCCGTGGGTTCGATTCCCGCAGACCCGGCGTGATATTGGTAGGGACTACGGGTTCGATTCCCGAGATCCCGAGTTATTGGTAGGGACTACGGGTTCGATTCCCGAGATCCCGAGTTATCGGTAGGGACTACGGGTTCGATTCCCGAGATCCCGAGTTATCGGTGTGGACCGCGGGTTCGATTCCGGAGATCCCGAGTTATCGAGATATTATCGAGACACGGGCGCGGGTTCGATTCCTGGAGACCCAGAGGTACTGAGAATGGGACTGTGGGTTCAATTCCCACAGATCCTGGATTCGTTTATTTGAGTTGGTTATTTGTTGTTAGCTTGATTGTAGACAGTTGCAGTAAACATCGTAATGTTGTTATTTCGGAAATTATTGTCATTATCTGTTAAACTGTTTATTTTGTTATCATCATATTATTATTGTTTCTCGGTAGGGCCCTGACCTTCCTCGTCACTACTCCATCGAGGTTAGGCTTGGCACTTACTGAGTACCGCCGTGGTGTACTCATGCTACTCTTCTGCACACTTTTGTTGTGCGGATCCAGGTACATCAGAGCAGGCTCGTACTAGGTGATTCTGCAGCTTTCTGGGAGACTTCGAGGTATGATCCGCTACGTCCGCGGATCCGGAGGCTTCCCTTCTATTCTAGTGTTACCAGTTGACATTTTCTTCATTTCGTTGTTAGATACTCTTTACACATAGAGCCACAGTTGTATTTCTCTTTTAGTCTGTGTTACCGTGGGGTTCTGGATCTTGGTAGTGTTTATTTATTGTGTGACGGATGTATGTGCCAAGTGGCACGGATTACATATCTTTTATGTTATTTTCCGCTGTTTCTTATTTAAGTAATTATAATTTATAGATTCCGCAACGTGTTAGGCTTACCTAGTCGTGGGGATTGGGTGCCATCACGACATGTTCACAATTGGCGAACTAGGGTCGTGACAAGTTGGTATCAGAGCTCTAGGTTCATAGGAGTCACGGGACACAGACCGGTTACTTAGAGTCTCGCTGATCGATACGGAGACGTCTGTATTTATCTACGAGGGGCTATGTAACTGTTTAGGAAACTCTTCATTTCTTTGGATTCCGTGTCGTGCGATATTTTTGGCATCAAAATCTAAACTATTGATTTCCATTCTCTCACAGATGGTGAGGACACGAGCTACTCGCGACGATCGGGTACCCGCGCCCCCTGTTGCCGCCGTCAGAGGCCGGGGCCGAGGTAGAGGACGAGGACGCGCCCGAGGTGCGGCCACAGCACCCGCGCGCGCCGCCGCCGAGGTGCCACAGGTAGACCAGGTTGGAGCGCAGGCACTCGGTACACCGACTGCACACCGCTACCACTCCAAGACTACGGAGACCCTAGCTCGCTCACGAGCACGTATACCACTTTAGCCTGCAGCAGATCGGCTTCCTCTTGTCGTCGCCCACATCTCGTGCCGGAGGGGCCCGAACTCCCGTAGCCGCTACACCCGAGCAGCGTGTGCCGCCGGGACATGTTCCGCATGTTTTGGTTATGCTCTCCCGCCGCCCCAAAGACAACCGAGAGGCGGACCGACCGCTCCGAGGACGAGCAACGTAGATTGGAGAGGTTCAAGAAATATGACCCTCCGTTATTTAGTGGTTTGGCCACGGATGATGCATTGGGTTTTCTAGAGGAGTGTCATCGTATTCTTCGTACTATGGGGATTGTGGAGACCGACGGGGTTTCCTTCACTGCTTTTCAGTTTCGTGGGGCCGCTTATGATTCGTGGCGCACGTATGAGTTGGATAGTCCGCAGGAGTCCCGCTCATCGACTCGGGACGCAGCTTTTCGCATCCGTTTTCGAGGGAGTTTGTTCCACGCAGCCTTAGGGATTCTTGGCGCCGGAGCTTGAGCGGCTGCGACGCGGCTCCATGTCGCATCGGAGTATGCCACCGCTCACCCGTCCGGCCGGGCATGCGCCCGCCTGGTAGCCACGGTTCGGGAGAGAGTGCGGAGATTTATCGAGGGCCTTGATTCCGCCTATCCGATCCAGCATGGCCAGAGAGTCGGAGACAGATATATCTTATCGGCAGGCAGTTAGCATCGCCGCGAGGATCGAGAGTACGCTCCCTAGGAGAGCGGGGAGACAGAGAGGCCAAGAGGTCTCGCGAGTCGGGCCATTTCTCTGGCGCCCGCACTTCAGCAAGCCGCCGGCCGTTTTGGCAGGGGATATTCCGGTCGTCCGCTCACTCGACGATCGCCTCGCAGCCGGCAGCACTCCGTGTCTTCCAAGCACCACACGAGCCTTATTATGCTCCCCCGGCTCCGCGCGCACCCCCGCGCGGGTCCTTCCGCGGGTCAGACTAGCGGGGCCGAGGCCGGTCGGCCACGCGCCACCGTGTCCTCCCGCAGCTTGCTTTGGGTGCGGGGATACTCGCCATCCGGTCGGGAGTGCCCCGTGCGCAGGAGGGAGCACCTCACCGCCTTCGCAGCATCGCCGTGGCTCTCGTGGTCGCGAGGCTATCATTCCAGCCTCCGACCGCTATTCCACCCGCCCGGCGCGCCGCGGGCGGGGGTCGTGTTCTAGAGGCCGCCCTCGAGAGGGGGACAAGCCATATTCTATGCTATTCCCGATCGCGCCGCGGCTGTTGCATCCGACTCTGTTATCACCGGTATTATTCTGGTTAGTCACAGGGAGGCATCGGCTCTATTCGACCCCGGTTCCACTTTTTCATATGTGTCTTCTTACTTTGCTTCTCATCCGGGTGTGCCTCGGGATTCTTTGAGTGCCCCCATTTATGTTTCCACTCCGGCGGGTGATTCTTTGGCTGTGGACCGCGTATATCGGTCGTGTTTGATTACCATTTGTGATTTTGAGACCAGAGCGGATCTATTGCTGCTTGGGATGGTCGATTTTGATATTATTCTGGGCATGGACCGGTTGTCGCCCCATTATGCTATTCTTGATTGTCACGCCAAGACCGTGACGCTGGCTATGCCAGGCATTCCACGTATCGAGTGGAGTGGTACTCTAGATCACACCCCTAGCCGTGTTATTTCTTTTCTCAGAGCTCAGCGTATGGTTGAGAAGGGGTGTGCTGCTTATCTAGCCTATGTGCGGGACGTCAGCGTTGACACTCCCTCTATTGATTCTGTTCATGTGGTACGTGACTTTGCTGATGTATTTCCAGCTGATCTTCCGGGCATGCCGCCCGACAGAGATATTGACTTTGCTATTGACTTGTTGCCGGGCACTCAGCCCATTTCTATTCCACCGTACCGTATGGCTCCTCCTGAGTTGAAGGAGTTGAAGGATCAATTACAGGAGTTATCGGGCAAGGGTTTTATTCGACCCAATGTTTCGCCTTGGGGTGCTCCTGTATTGTTTGTGAAGAAAAAGGACGGTTCTATGCGTATGTGTATTGACTATCGTCAGCTGAATAAGGTTACAGTGAAGAACCGGTATCCTTTGCCCCGTATTGATGATTTATTTGACCAGTTACAGGGCGCACATGTGTTTTCTAAGATTGATTTGCGCTCCGGGTATCACCAGCTGAAGATTCGGGAGCCAGATATCCCGAAGACTGCCTTCAGGACCCGGTATGGTCACTATGAGTTCCTCGTGATGTCTTTTGGGTCGACTAATGCCCCAGCAGCATTTATGCATTTGATGCACAGTGTGTTCAGGCCTTATCTGGACTCGTTCGTGATTGTCTTCATTGATGATATTCTAGTATATTCTCGGAGTCGGGAAGAGCACGAGCAGCATTTGAGGATAGTGCTTCAGATTCTGAGGGAGAAGCAGCTTTATGCCAAGTTCTCTAAATGTGAATTCCGGTTGAGTTCAGTGGCATTTTTGGGCCACGTGGTGTCGAGTGATGGTATTCGAGTAGATCCGAGGAAGGTGGAGGCCGTGCAGAGTTGGCCCAGACCCTCCTCCGCTACTGAGATTCGCAGCTTCCTTGGTTTGGCGGGCTACTACCGTCGTTTCGTAGAGGGGTTCTCTTCGATTGCAGCACCTATGACTAGATTGACCCAAAAGGGTGCCCCTTTTCAGTGGACAGACGAGTGTGAGGCGAGCTTTCAGAAGCTCAAGACAGCCTTGACTTCGGCCCCTATATTGATGTTGCCTACAGGTTCGGGGTCCTATACCGTATATTGTGATGCCTCACGAGTTGGACTCGGTGCGGTATTGATGCAGGACGGTAGGGTGATTGCCTACGCGTCGAGACAACCGAAGGTGCATGAGAAGAATTACCCTGTTCATGATTTGGAGCTAGCTGCCATTGTTCACGCCTTAAAAATTTGGCGTCATTATTTATACGGGGTTCCTTCTGAGATCTACACCGATCACCGGAGCTTGCAGCACTAGCTTAGGCAGGACCTGAATATGCGTCAGAGGAGATGGTTGGAACTACCGAAGGACTATGATATTACTATTCTCTATCATCCGGCAAGGCTAATGTGGTTGCCGATGCCTTGAGTCGCCGGGCGCAGAGTTTGGGGAGTTTGGCATATCTACCAGCTTCGGAGAGGCCTATGGCGACGGATGTTCGTGCTTTGGCCGTGCAGCTGGTAAGACCGGATCTTTCGAAGCCCAGCCCGGTTCTAGCATGTGTGGTTTCTGCCTTCTCTATTTGACCGCATCGTGAGCGTCGGCTCGACGACCCTCATTTACTTGTCCTTCGGGATGGAGTTCGGCGTGGCGATGCTCGAGTTGTTACCATCGGGGACGATGGAGTTATGAGGATGCAGGGGCGTATCCGTGTGCCTAATGTGGATGATCTTCGAGAGCTAATTCTAGCAGAGGCCCATAGCTCGCGGTATACCATCCATCCGGTGCCGCGAAGATGTATCAGGACTTGAAACAGCATTACCGGTGGAGGCGGATGAAAAGGGATATAGTTGATTATGTTTCGAGATGCCTCAACTGCCAGCAGGTGAAGTATGAACATCAGCGTCCGGTGGATTGATGCAGCAGATTGAGATTCCAGAGTGGAAATGGGAGCGCATTACCATGGACTTTGTATCCGGACTTCCACGGACTGTTAGGAAGTTTGATTCTATTTGGGTCATTGTGGATCGGCTGACCAAGTCCGCCCATTTTATAACGGTGAGCACTACATATTCATCGAAGCGACTGGCGGAGATCTATATCAGGGAGATAGTTCGGCTGCATGGTATTCCAGTTTCCATCATTTCAGATAGAGGCACTCAGTTCACTTCACGGTTCTGGAGAGCTGTACAGCAGGAGTTAGGTACTCGGGTGGAGCTGAGCACAACATTTCACCCCCAGACTGATGGGCAGTCCGAGCGCACTATTCAGATTTTGGAGGCTATGCTCCGTGCGTGCGTGATTAAGTTTGGAGGTTCATGGGACCACTTCTTGCCACTGGCGGAGTTTGCTTATAACAACAGCTACCAGCCTAGTATTCAGATGGCACCGTACGAGGCCCTATATGGTAGGAGGTGCAGTGTCTCCCGTGGGTTGGTTTCGAGCCGGCGAGGCCAGGTTACTAGGTACCGATATGGTTCGTGAGGCTACGGACAAGGTCGAGGTGATTCGCACGTACTCGCGCGGCCCGCCCTAGGCAGAAGAGTTACGCGGACAAGCAGGTTCGCGACGTGGCTTTTATGGTGGGTGAGCGGGTTCTGCTTCGAGTCTCGCCCATGAAGGGCGTTATGAGGTTCGGGAAGAAAGGGAAGCTGAGTCCCAGATTTATTGGCCCTTTTGAGATTTTGAGGCGTATTGGGGAGGTTGCCTATGAGTTAGCCTTACCTCCTAGTTTAGCCGGAGTTCACCCCGTATTTCATGTCTCCATGCTCCGGAGATACCATGGTGACCCGTCGCATGTGTTGGATTTCACTTCTGTTCAGCTAGACAAGGATCTGTCTTATGTTGAGGAGCCAGTAGCCATTCTAGACAGGCAGGTCAAAAAGCTAAGGTCAAAGAACATCGCTTCGGTAAAGGTTCAGTGGCGGGGCCAGCCGGTCGAGGAGGCGACTTGGGAGACCGAGCAGGATACGCGCAGCCAGTACCCTCATCTTTTCACTACTCCGGTATGTTTTCTATGCTCGTTCGAGGACGAACGAATCTTTAAGTGTGGGAAGATGTAACGACCCGACCGGTCGTTTTAGAAAATTACGCCCCAATCCCTAATTTAACTGTTCCCCTAAGTTCATTTCTGCTATTGTGGGTTGCCGGGAGAGTCGGTTCCGAAAATTTGAGCATTTTGGGACACTTAGTCCCTAAATAAGAGCTTTGAAACTAGAAAACGGTCCGTAGCCGGAAAAGTGTTAAGACGATCTCGGAACGGAAATCCGATGGTTCCATTAGCTCCGTTAGGTGATTTCGGGGTTAGGAGCGCGTTCGGAATGTATTTTGGAGGTCCGTAGCTCAATTAGGCTTGAAATGCCGAAGATTGAAATTTTGGCGAATCCGAACGATAGGTGATATTTTGATCCGGGGTCGGAATGGAATTCCGACAATTTTTGTAGCTTCGTTATGTGATTTTGGATATGTCCGCAAATTTTCAGGTCATTCGGACGTCGTTTGGTCGGGTTTTAGATCGAATGTGCAATTCGGAAAGTTTTAAGAAATTTAGGCTTGAATTCGATGTGAATTATGGGTTTTGATGTTGTTAGACGTGTTTTGATGATTAGAATAAGTTCGTATCATGTTTTGGAATAGGTTGGTGGTTTTCGTTGGGATCCCGGGGTCTCGGGATGAATCCGGGGGTCCAATCGGGCTATTTCATGCATTTTGGAAATGCTGTTAACTGCTGGTGTGTGCTGCAGACGAATGCTCTATGCGATCGCAATGGGCTAATGCGATCGCATAGAAGGTTTTGGAGAGGCCAAGTATTTGTTCTATGCGATCGCGGGCATGGATATGCGATCGCATAGTTCTGGAAAGTTGTGCTATGCGATCGCGTACAGTCCTATGCGATCGCATAGTGTATGGAGAAGAGGGGTCCCAGGTCCAGCTTTTGTCCTATGCGATCGCGGAAAAGGCTATGCGATCGCATAAGTATATATTGGTGAGCATTGCGATCGCATTGAGGGCTATGCGATCGCATAGAGTAGTCTGGCGAGGGTCAAAATTTGTGCTATGCGATCGCAACAGGTGTCATGCGATCGCATAGAGTAAAAATGTCTGGCAGTGACTTAAGTCCAGAAACATTTCAGCCGCGAACCATAAACCAAAAAACGCCATTTTTGAGCTCCAAGAGAGGGAATTGAAGGGGAAACGCCGGGATATCACCGGGAAATCATCGGGGGTAAGTTTCCTAACCTTAATTCGTTGGTTTATCATGAAATCCATGATTATTTCACTGAAATTGGAAGATTAAAGGTGGGTTTGAGCCCTAGGCCTAAATGTTAGAAAATCCCTGATTTGAGCGGGCAAATGGAGTCCGATTTTGGTAAATTTTATATGCCTAGACTCGTATTGAGATAAGGAACCCGAATATATAATTTTTGTGATTTTTCGATAAGCGTACCAAAAGTCGGGTTTTGGCAACTTGTGGGTTTTTGGCGTATTTTGAGTTATTTTGATTGGGTAATGCCCAATTGACCTATTTTGATGTGATTCTATTGATTTTTATCAGATTCTACACTTGTGGAGGCCGACATTCGCGGCAAGAGAGTTGTTTCATAGCGGTTTTGTACCGGAGTCGAGGTAAGTGGCTTGTCTAACCTCGTGTGGGGGAATTTTCACCCCTAGGATATTATGTGATAATTTAAATGCCTTGTACGCGAGGTGACGGGCGTGTACATGCGCTGGTCGTTGAACACATACTTTATTTAAAAATGTTCGATGAGTGATATTTCTGTCTTTAGTTGTTAATTTGATACTTTATCGGTAGTAGCTAGAAAAGCATGATTAGGTAGTACCTGACTGTCTAGTTGCCTAATTGTCTTATTTTTGATAATTATTGGTACTATTTTTCGGTGAAGTTATAGTTAAGCATAATTTACTCTCTCTGTGTATTCCTTTATTTGCTGTGCTTGTGGACTGCGGGTTCGATTCCCGGAGACCCGGGGCTGTGGGTTCGATTCCCAGAGACCCGGAGTGGTATTGGTAGGGACTACGGGTTCGATTCCCGAGATCCTGAGTTATTGGTAGGGACTACGGGTTCGATTCCCGAGATCCTGAGATTATTGAAATGTGGACTACGGGTTCGATTCCCAAGATGCTGAATTACTGGTAAGGACTGCGGGTTCGATTTCCGGAGATCCCGAGTTATTGAGATATTATTGAGACATGGGCTGCGGGTTCGATTCCCGGAGACCCAGAGGTACTGAGAATGGGACCGTGGGTTCAATTCCCACAGATCCTGGATTTGTTTATTTGAGTTGGTTATTTGTTGTTAGCTTGATTGTAGACAGTTGCAGTAAACATCGTAATGTTGTTATTTCGGAAATTATTGTCATTATCTGCTAAACTGCTTATTTTGTTATCATCATATTATTATTGTTTCTCGGTAGGGCCCTGACCTTCCTCGTCACTACTCCATCGAGGTTAGGCTTGGCACTTACTGAGTACCGCCGTGGTGTACTCATGCTACTCTTCTGCACACTTTTGTTGTGCAGATCCAGGTACATCGGAGCAGGCTCGTACTAGGTGATTCTGCAGCTTTCTGGGAGACTTCGAGGTATGATCTGCTACGTCCGCGGATTCGGAGGCTTCCCTTCTATTCTAGTATTACTAGTGACATTTTTCTTCATTTCGTTGTTAGATACTCTTTACACATAGAGCCACAGTTGTATTTCCCTTTTAGTCCGTGTTACCGTGGGGTTCCGGATCTTGGTAGTGTTTATTTATTGTGTGACGGATGTATGTGCCAAGTGGCACGGATTACATATCTTTTATGTTATTTTCCGATGTTTCTTATTTAAGTAATTATAATTTATAGATTCCGCAACGTGTTAGGCTTACCTAGTCGTGGGGACTGGGTGCCATCACGACATGTTCACAATTGGTGAACTAGGGTCGTGACAGAATGACCTGAAATTTTGCACACATGTAACAAATGACACAACAGACCTACTGCAACTTCTGGAATTCCATTCCGACCTCGATATCCAAATCTCCAATACCAACCAAAAAATACTAAAATTTTAATTTCTCCAATTCAAGCCTAATATATGACGGGCCTCCAAAATACATTCCGATCGCGCTCTTTAGTCCCAAATCACCCAACAAAGCTAACCAAATCATAAAAATCCAAATTCAAGCTCAAATACTAAAAGTCAAGACTGAGTCGAACCTTTTAAATTTAAAGCTTCAAGTTGATAACCATTCTTTCATATCCATTCCGATTAACCTGCAAACCACAATCGGCGATTTACATAAGTCACAATACATAATACGGGGCTAGTCATGCCCGAGAATTGGTGAGCGAAATGCAAATGCTCAAAACTACCGGTTGGGCCATTACACTTCAGAATCTTCTGATGAAGTTTTCGAAAAAACTTATCCAGGACAAAAAAACTTCAATTTAGTGCTGAAATTTTTACAAATGAACTAAATAACTTTAGCATCTTCTGCTGAAGTTTTTGTAAAAGCTTATTTAGGACAAAAAAACTTCAACTTATTTAGTGCGAATTTTTTTACAAATGAACTAAATAACTCAGAATCTTCTGCTGAAGTTTTTGAAAAAGTTTATCTAGGACAAAAAATTTCAGCGTATTTTGTGCTGAAGTTTTTACAAATGAACTAAATAACTTTAGCATCACAAAACTCAGCTACTAGAATGCTTAAGTTCAACAATAACAAATAAAAACTTCAGCACTAGAATGCTTAAGTTCAACAATTACAAATAAAAACCTCAACACACTTGGTTGAGCAATTTTTGCTGCTTCAGGCCCGTCTAGTAGAATGCTGAAGTTTTGTGCGATTATCTTTGCTACTTCAGCCCCGTATGCTGAAGTTATGCGAAAAAATGAGTACACTTGCAATTTTTTTTTTGCAAAGCAGGAACAAGTTCAAACGTGATCCAAAAAGCGAGTATAGATGCAAATGCCCCCAAACTCCAGCTCTAGAGCTGAAGTTTTTGTTTTGTAACTGGCGAACTTCAGTTCTAGAGTTGAAGTTTTTATTTTTATAACTGGGGAACTTCAGCTCTAGAGGTGAAGCTTTTATTTTGTAACTTTCGAACTTCATCTTAGAGCTGAAGTTTTTGTTTTGTAACTATCGAATTTCAGCTCTAGAGCTGAAGTATTTGTTTGTAACTGGTGAACTTCAGCTCTAAAACTGAAGTTTTTATTTTGTAACTGGCGAACTTCAGCTCCAGAGCTGAAGTTTTTGTTTGTAACTCGCGAATTTCAGCTCTAGAGCTAAAGTTTTTATTCGAAGCTTGAAAGTATTCACAAACATGTTTTTCTTTTGGGTAATCCAATTCATATGATGCCTGCAATGACTTCTACTTCCCTATTTTAGAAGTCCACATATGCCCAAAAGCAAAAGTTACGCTGTTATTCCAAAGATGGAAATAAATATAACTTCGAAACCCAAACGCCAAACACCTTTGTACAGTAACTGAAAGGCGAAAGCTATTCATATTAGGCATGTGGACATCTAAGATGATATCGAAAGAAACGCCACTGAACCGAAGGATGCACAATGCATCTCTTGCGTGGAGAAGGAGGTGGAGAAATAAGGCTGAAATTGTTTAAAAAGTGATAATAATTAAAAACTTTTAAAAAAAATGGGTATAGGTTAAATGGGGCGATAAAATAGGATATCCCATGTAATTTTTACTTATGTTTATTTGGGCTTCTAATGCATACTTCAAGCCCAAATGAAAGAGGCCCACCAAAGAGAGTGAGAGAAAAGTACCAAAAAGAAAGAGAGGAAAAATTACACTGTATAATCATTCCCAAATATAATAGCCGTCAAATATATATATATATATATATATTAATTTTTAATATACATATTTCATACATATTCTATGTATATTTTGCTAGCGTTAATATACATATTTCATACATATTTTATGTATATTTTGCTAGCGAATGTGATTATTTTCTGCCCACCGGCCAAATGTGTAACTTGCCCTAAAAATATCCAAAATCCCATATGTGAGTTGTGAATCAATTTTTAGAATACAATAAAAGGATTTGTTTAAGGGACAAGCAATGATCATCAATATGAAAATTACATTAGAACATCAAAAATCTTAGTTCAAATATTTTGAACTATCAAAAAAATAGTGACAATTTGTAACATAAATTTTCCATAATAGAATGAATCAACCATGACTTGATCCACTAAATTTCCCAGAACTTGCAATTAATCCCTCTCTTCTCAACTTCTCTTCCTTTGATTTTCTACAAAAAACAACCCAAGAATTCACTTCTAAAGCCACAGAAATACCAATCAATGTTGACAAACACAAACAATAAGCCAATTTAGTATAAGACTTTCCTTCTCCCATTATTTCAAATCCTTGAAAAACATTCACAATACCTAAAACCACACAAGCATAACCAACAAAATGGTGATAAGATTTCCAATATCTCCTAAATTTATTTGTCGTCTTAGGCCTAAAAAACAATGCCAATGTCTGTAACATGCCCAAACTAAAGGTGGCGATCCCAAGTTTTCGATGTAGTCCATAAACTCTCCCAGGTGAAAGTTGCCCTAATCGAATTCCAAATCCAAATCCAACAGTTCCAAGTAAAATTCCTGATAATTGTATCCCTGCATGAGCGTAAAACCATGCAGGTCCTAATGATTCTACGTGCCTTAAGTAACGCGCTGTGACCGCGCCTATAGGAAGAATAATTCCCCAAGAAATTGCATTTATAGCCCCATGAATATATTTTAGTGTCATGAAATTGTTATGATAGTTTGCTTCTGACCCAGAAAGGACATCAATTGTGGCTATTGAAGAAAGATCATTGATTGTAGTAGGATGAATTGTAGGTGAATAGCCTTGGACATATAATCCACGGTTCCAAACAAAGTGTATATTTTTGGTCTTGTTTGTAACAAGTTTTAACGTGGCATAAATTTGAATTGTAGCACCATTATGTATAGTAGCCATTTTGCCACCATATAAAGTAGATGAATAAGTAAGGAGATGAATATCTAAAGGACGTGAAAGAAGTGGATTTTTTTGCAATTTGACTGATGGATCAATTATGTAAGGTAAAAGAACAAGTTGGCCTGAGTTTGGATCAGGAAAAGCTATTAATGCACGAGTTCCAGTCATTTCAGGAGAAGTAGGATTAATACCAAAACCAACCCAACCAGAAGGAGAAATAAAAGAACCAAAAAACACAATATCAAGAGTGGCATTATGGGGATGAAAAGTCCAAGAAATAGATGCATCTTGAGAAGGGAGTGGCATACATTTTTCAAATGTTTTGGTTGATGTTGAAGTTGTACAATGGGAGGAAAAGACTATTGTAAATGGGAAAGAAGAGAGGAAAAGGAGAAAAAAGAAGAAGGGAAACATGATAGTGAATTGGGAGTGTGATGAAAATGGCTGAATGAAAGGAATTAAAGGAGGGATAGATCTTTTGCTACTCACTTTGCCATAGAGTTTTTGTAATAATTTGATATGATGCTTGTTGATGAAGAATTAATTGACTTCTTTACCATGCTTGAACACTAGTCCTAAATGAATCATGAGGGAATTAGCTTTATTTATTTAAGCTTAGCTTTGAAGCAAAGAAACTTGAACATACAACAACAAACAATCCAATATAATTAATCTCACAAATGGGGTCCAGGGAAAGTAGTATATATTAGGGGTGAAACTACATTATCCAAAGGGCAGTGATTACATCGAAAAAGTACACTGTGTAAATAGACATAATATTAGATTTTAGGGGTGTATAATATATACTAAATGCCTTTTTCGAGGAATTTATTTCACTTCTTTCAAGTTTAAACACCCTTGCCTGATTTCGCCTTTTATATGTACGCAGACCTTACTTCTACCTTGTTAAGGTAGATGGACTTAATTAATTATTATAAGCGGAGCGTACCGTTCACTTTGAAAAATTTAGTACAATATGAAATTTAATTTTTATATACTGATGGGTAAAGCAATTTTTAAAACAAGATTAGATATTCTAGTTGGGGAACGCTTAGCTTTAAAGTCAGGGAAAACTGAACTAACATGGTATACAAATTAAACATAGGAGATTTTGGACCAATAGACTATGATGTTATGATGATAATGATAAGAAAGCTACTATTCTACTATATGTCCTTTATTTGAATCAAGAAAGCAAATGTAACTCATTTAAAGGGTTTGTCTCACTTTATATGTAGCTTTAATCATTTCTACTAGCTTTCTTTCCAGCTGTTAGAAATCAATTTCTAGTAGAGCAATGCGTTTGGTGCGGTGCCAACCACAAATGTAACCCAAAAAATGGGACGATAATTTAATTAGAAAGTCAAGACTATACTTACGATTTACCTAAATGATCAAGTAAATAAAGCTAGTTATAACGGGATTGGAGAACACATTATGTATTTTTTTTTCACAGTCGAGTAAAATAATTAGGATAAACAAAATAAGTATCTTGATCACGTCCAACTCTAATCTTAAAAAGAATAAGCGGTCGTTGCAAATATAGTCCAGTCTAAAAGTCCGGGGCCGAATCCCACAGAAAACTAAGGTTTCGCTATAATTGTTAAATATTGCAAAGAAGACAAGTTTGAATACTTTTTAAACTATAAAGATTGAGATTTATATTTCTAATTAACTAACAAATACTGTACTAAAAAACGATAAAATTATCAACTAACGAGACAAAGGGTTGGATACTAAAATAAGGAGGTCTAGAGTTATGATTTTCCCAATTGTCGAAATCCTTCTAGCTATGTTCTCTACAATTTTTGCCAATGTATTCTCTACTGATCATGAGCACTTTAGGTGCCGTAATTCTCTCTCGAGCAACTACAATAATTTACTAGACATATTCTCTCGAACTATGCTAGTTGGCTTTATCTAACCGCTCATTATAACCACGTCAAGGCTTTGTTATTTCTAAACATGCCTTTAAACCAAATATTGATTTCTCACACATGCTAGGAGTGACGTTGTTCAACAACTACCTAAATATGTACTCTCTCTCGAGCAATACACACTAAATAGGCACAGTCAAATGACAGCCACTCAATCAACAACAAGTTGAACAAGTAGAAAAATCCAACGGCTCATTTATATAAAAACATAGCAAGATTTATCCTACAAGAAGTTCTATTAAAACCCGAGATAACAAATTAGTTATTTATCATAGTATGCAAAAATAGAATATTAGAATTCATAACCAATAATGAAAATAGAAAGAAGGAAGCGAAAAACTCGTAGATGAATCCTCCGTCTTGCTCCCAGTGTGTTCTTGACTCCTTAGGTCGAATCCCCTGTCTCCTTAGCCTCCTTAGGTCTAAATTATGTCAAAAATGTGTCCAACCCTCTAAAATACCGTTTTCATGTATATATACCAAGAAGGATCGTAACAAATAATTATACCTTCTCCTACGCAAAAAATGATAATATTTTACGTCTGAACTGCCGCGGTCGCGGTTAAATAGGGTACAACCGCGGTATATGGTAGCTATACTGCCTCAGCCCGCCTCAGATCCGCGGTCGCGGTGTCGACCACATTTTTTGCTCTGTTACGTTTGTAATTTGAAAAAACTTAAAACATAAAAATTGTAGCCCTTTGCATTAGATTTCCAACCATTTATTGTGGGTCCCAAATAAAGTTTTGAGAAAAAATTTATGTATATTTAACTAGATAGTGCGCAATATGCCTACTCGATTCTTTGTTTTGTTGCTCTATCATCCGTTGATCCCCGAATATGATCTAGGCTTAATTCCTTGGGATTTTACTCAAACTTCAAAGCTCTAAATTACTTTAATTCATTCCATAGCATCTATATAGCTTAGAATCACTCCTCAAGACATAAATCACACTGTTAGTGCAAAATACTAACGATTAAAGTGCAAACTCAACAAAGTGCAGTAAATTAGAATGTAATAATTGACTAAAATACGTAATTATAGCTTATCATCAACACCCCAAACTTAAACCATTGCCCGTCCTCAAGCAATCAAACTACACTTTTATTTATAGACATGACCTTTTTAAATAATTCTACTAATTCATCACACCAAGAGTATTTAAAATAGACTAAGCACAAAAGCGTAACATCTTTACCTCAAGATTTGACTCACAAGTACCGCGCATTATTCACAACTTACCTACTTACTCTAACATAGAGGTCACTGACATTACATTTCCTTCATGAATCAAGTGCCCTCACACAACAAAAGAGAGTAGTTCCACACAATAAAATTTAAGAATACTTTGGAACACAAGATAGAAAGAATTAACTCACTCTCAGAAATAACATTCATATGCCACAAAAGATGCATCATATGTTTGCCCGTAGTGTACTACTCCACTAATCAATCTGCTTGCCCGTAATGTACTACTCTACTAATCAATCTCATTTAATCTAGGATCAATTAGAACTTTATTTATTTGTAATGTAGGCTACGGGATGGGTAGAATACATTTAGATATAAGAGTGACTACACCTCCTTAAGCACTTTAATACATATATTTTAACATTCAAACCCCATACTTATGTCAAACCAAAACTTCATCTTCACATCATTGTATATTACCCCATACTTCTTTAAGCACAATTACAACAAGAGTCACCACTTATTAAAGAAATACTTTTTTTCACAGCAATACAACTATATTTTTTTCCAATTCAAGTGGCTCTTACTTGTTCGAAATAGTGCACATTTCTCCTAATTTTATTAGTTCCACTCAAAAGCCAATCCAACCACCCCACACTTTAACATTTACATAAATCATCACAACTCAAGTGCTCATGAGAGGTTAGAAGGTTCAATTAGATGGTTAATTCAAACAAATTGGTAAGGCTTGTAATGTGGTTGCTAAAGAAACAAGATTACATGCTCAAAGGGGTTAAGTACGATATATCACAATTAGGTGGGTAAAATATACATATATGGCTCAACAAAGAAATGCCTATATCACTTCCAAGACTGAACAACAATACTATGTCGCTTTGCAAACACACAAGGATAGTTCTAGGCATCAAGTGCAATGCACTAAATTACGCAAAACCTTACACACACATGGCACATAACTCACTCAGGATTGGATTCATATACACTATAGTCAAAGCAGTTAAGCAAAGTTAAGATAATACAATTTAAGGTACTTCTACAAGAGTCAAAAATTGAGTCTAAGCGTCACAACCAAAGTACTCACTATTCTCAAGGCATAACCATGTCAAGAGATACTGCTTCAATTCTAAGCACAACACAATGACTTTAAAAAACCAAGGGGTAGTTACTACACTACCTAAGAAAAGAAAATCTTTTTGTTTTTCTTTCATTAAACTTAAATCCCTCAAGAAAATTTTCTAATAGATCCATCGTCGGGTGTGACGACCCGGCCCGCTATCATGAGAGTTACCACCCCCTTTCCTTCTTATTATGTTGTTTCATGTTTCTATATCTGTATTAGAGTCTATCGGGTGAATTTGGATTGAATCTGGTTGAAAATAAGGCAATTAGCCTCTTAGAATGAAGCTTGTTTTAGGAAAGTCAACCCGAAGTTGACTATGTGGTTAGAGGGCTCAGATGTGAATTCTGGTGGTTTGGTTAGCTTCGGGAGGTGATTTGTGACTTAGAGGAGTGATCAGAATTGAATTTGGAGGTCCGGTGTAGAAATAGGCTTGAATTGGCGAAGTTGGAATTTTGGCGGAATCCTGTTGATAGGTGAGATTTTGATCTAGGAGTCGGAATGGGATTCCGACAGTTGCAGTAGCTTTGCTAGGTGAATTTGGATATGTCTAAAAATTTTCAGGTCAGTCGGACATCGTTTGGTCGGGTTTTTGATTAGATGAAGGTTTCGGAAGTTCTTAGGAAAATTAGGCTTGAATATGAGGTAATTTGGTAATTTTTGTGTTTAAGGGCATGCTTTTATGATTGGAGCAAGTTCGTATGATATTTTAGAATGGGTTTGTATTTTTGGTTAAGGTCCCGGGGGCCCCGTGATGACTTCAGAAGGTTAACGAGAAAATTTATGTGTTGTAGCAGGTCTGAAGTTAAATCTTCTGGTATTTTTGCTTCTGCGGAAGATGGACCGCAGAAGCGGATATTGGAGCATAGGAGAGATTTTGGGCATGTGAGGAATGTCCGTAGAAGCGGACCCCTTTCCGCAAAAGAGGAGTCGTAGAAGCGACTTTAAGATAGCAGAAGCGGTCATGGGTTTTTCGGTGATAGGTCGTAGAAGCGATAAGTTGACCTCAAAGGCGGAACCGCATAAGCGGTTTTTATCCGTAGATGCGGAACCTGGAGGGCCTAAGTGAAAGCTTCAGAAGCAGCTCTTTTACTCGGATTGGTGAGTCCGTGACCGATGTAGGCCTTCTTCTTGGGGTTGTTCTGATCTAGTTGAACCGGGTCGAGGTCCTCAACCGTAGCTTTGCAGGCTTCTATGATGTCTGGGTCCCTTATAGCGTCGGCCGTCGGGTGTGCTTGGGTCCCCGATATGGCTGATTGCTATGCTTTCGCACTCGCCCCGATCAATTGCCTAGTGTGGGCGTAGTCTTGAGTTATCTTGTAACATTCATGCGCTGTGCGTGGCTCCTCTTTAATGCTGAATATTCCCCATGGAGTAGGGAATTTGATCATTTGGTATAGGCTCGATGGGACTGCCCGCATGGCGTGTATCCTTGGGCGCCCAATGATGACGTTGTAGGCTGTCTCTTGGTTCATCACGTGGAGGGTAGTTTCCAGGGTGACGCCTCCCGCGAGGACAGGCAAGGTCACCTCTCCTTATGTGCGCTCTACTGCATTGTTAAAACCAGTTAGAGTTATGTATCTGGGGGTTATCCTATCCTCGAGTCCCATCTGTGAGAGGACTCTCGGATGAATGATGCAGGCGCCGCTTCCGTCATCGATCATGACTCTCCTGACATCAATATCAATGATACGTAGAGTAATAACTAAAGCATCATAACGAGGGAAACACAAACCGTCGGCGTCAGACTTAGCGAAGGTGATACTTTCTTCGAGGTCATCGTACCGTTCGTAGGAGATGGTCCTCTTCAATCGGTGTGTACTGGTGAATTTGACGTGGTTAATGGTGACGTCGTCCCTTTCTCCGACGATCATGTTTACCGTACGTGTCGGAGAGGGCGGCTTTGGAGGTCCCCGGGAGTGCTCCTGTCCGCGTGCAAAATTGGCTTTCCCTTTGTCGCTGAGCAGCTCCTTTAGGTAACTCTGATTGAGCATTCTGACGACTTCTTGCCACAGATCGATGCAATATTCAGTCCGGTGCCCTTGTTCCTAGTGGAACTTGCACAGGACATTTCACTTCCTTGTGGCTGGGTTCGATTTCATATTTTGGGGCCATTGCACCTTAGTGCCGAGCTTCTCGAGTGCGTACACTACTTCTGAAGGTGAAACACAGAAGTTATGTGAAGAAAGTAAAGGGGGCGTACCTCGTTCATTTCTGAGTAGGGCGAGGTGGCATTGCACGGCGTCTGTATGACGTGGGGGCAGAAGCGAAGATCTCGTGTAGGGTTGTTGTCGTTCCTTGATGGGAAGAGGGGGGGCATCCCTCATGCCGCCGATCTCTTCTCGTGTCCGGGTGCACGGCCGCTAGCCGTCGGGTTGGTCCATTAAGATCCTCCTCATCTGCCCGTACCTCGGCGCAGTAGGCGTTATGGATCTCGTCCCAGGTCGTGGGAGGGTACTTCATGAGCCGGCTTAGCAGGTTTTTGGTAGCTCCGGAGCCGTCCCTGCTAAGTCTGTTCTGGAAGGCCGCTACCGCCATTCCCTCCGACACATTTGGAAGGCTCATTCTTACCCTATTGAACCTGGCGAGGAAGTCCCTGAGGCCTTCGCCTATGGTTTGTCTGACGGCGAATATGTCGTTCACCCTTGCTTCCGCTTTCTTAGCGCCGGCATGTGCAGTGACGAACTTGTCCGCCATTTTCTCGAAGGTTAAGATTGCTTTGGCAGGTAGTTGAGAGTACCAGGTCAATGTTCCCTGTTCTTTAGACAAGTCATTACCTTTTACTGCAGTGACGTAGCGGATGAGGTGATCCTCGGGATCGGTGGTTCCGTCGTACACCTTCAGGTAGGGGGGCATCTTGAAGGTTTTTGGAATGGTGTAGGGTGCTGCTTCTTCGGAGTAGGGTTTTTCCACAAACCTTCCTACATCCCATTTGGGTAGTAGTTTAGGCGCCCCGGGAATCTTATCAACCCTATCTTGGTGCTCTTTCATCTGGTCGTGGAGGGCCTGATTTTCGCTTTCCATTTCCTCCATTTTCCTGAGGAAGGAGGCTAATGTGTCATCGTGTGTTTGCGTCCCGAGGAGTTGGCCATTGGTTCGTGTTCCTTCCTGTTCATCTGTCGCGGTGGTGTTGCTTGTTACTAGTACTGCATTTCCGGAGCCTCGTGGTGGCTTTTTCACCAGGCTGCTCAGGGTGCTGGTCAGCCATTCTTCCAGTAGCCTCTTGACTGCTGGGGGTGCCTCTTTTGGATTGGAGGTGTCCCTTTCCTGCGGGGTAATAAGGTTCCCAAAGGGGGGAGGGGAGGCCTCTGCTTCAGGCGCGGCAAAGGGGGTAGCGTTGATGGCTGCGCTACCACCGGCCTCGTTCATGGAACTCACGAGGTTTGTGGTAACTTCTGCCACAGCCTTGGATCGACTGTTATTTTCGGCCATTTCCAGACTTTTTCCGATGATCGGATCTTGCGAATGTATACTACGAGTTTGATTCTCGAAAACCCCACAGACGGCGCCAAATTGTTTGACTTAAAAGTTGTTGAACACTTTTTAAGCAAATCAATCAATATAAATGAAGGGTCAATCGGAATCAATGATAATATATATTGAAGATCGATCATTGAATTCGTGTATATGTTATCCTTATGAAAAGATGATAAAGTTTAATCAAGTATAAGAACAAGTGAGCAGTAAAGTGATAACAATAGAGAGAAAAGTGGTAGAGAGAGAGTTGTATTATTAATGATCAATAATACTTGTCTTACAAATGAGGGGGACCCTCCTTTATATAAAGGAGCGGTCCCCTCGCCTGCATATTACATCCCCCTAAGGCTATTACTATTACAGCAGAAGTATAAGGATATGGGGGTCGGGGACGTCCACTTGGAGTGGCTCGTCGACACGCCGCTACGGACGGGGACATATCCTTTTCGCCATGCGGCCATAAGGGAGGACGTCTCCAAATGTCGTCGACCTCGTAAGGAGGCGGGCCCGGCCTGTACTGCGTCCGAGTCGGCCGTACATATGTACGTACTCGCCTAATTTTACGTCCGATTCGCCCCCATACAATAACTAAAAACAGTAAAAAGAATTAATCAATCTCAACACATAGCTGGTCTTGGTTGCCCAAGGCCCTCTTGGCACACTAGAGAGAACTAATAATATATTTGGAGAACTTTGCTTCTTTCTAAAACAATCCACAATTTATATCTAATACTCCCAAAAAAGTTTGGAATAAATAACTTGGAACAATGGCTTCTTTTATAACAATACGGGTTTATCCTTTTTCTATATGAATTCATTCAAAAAAATTATAATCCCATACAAATTGGGGAAAAATAACTGAGTGAAAACATATTGATGTCCAAAAAGAAGAAGGATATGTTGTCCAAGAAGAAGTAGGCAACAAACTCTGCAAAGAGAGAAAGAGCAAATATTGGAGATGTGAGTAGTAGCAAATTGGTGCGGAATGACGAATTCAAAGCTAATTTGGATTGGACATACTTTTTCCGCATATGTATAATTTGAATCGAAAATAAAGCCTTATGTGATTTAGAATTACATCTTTAAATTATATAAATAATTAATGTTATAAAAGTCGATCAATATTTCGGGGATAATTTAGCCGTTTAATATTTAACCTAAATTATTCTTGTTTTTATAATAATATAGATATATATAAATATAAATATTGTAGATTCAAATATAGAAAATCTAATTCAAAATTTATAGAATAAAATCCAAATACCCACCCCACATTCCGATCCTTCACAGAAAGATGGAGAGTTGACCACTAGGTACTCAATTATTTTTATAATATTTGGATCATTTTGTGTTGAATTCTTCTTTTTTATTTAAATTAAATCAATGCCTCTTTCATTAAGATTTCTTGCAAGGGACAAACTTGTGGCCTAGGATTTGAATATTAAGCTAGATGACATTGTCATTAAAGGACTATGATTAAATTTGTCCAATAAAAGAGGGATTAGGTGGGGATTTTAACTTATGATTTTCATATTCTCTGTTATTTTATTCTGATTTCAGTTTGGTGTCTCTTTTGGGGGTCGTCGTTCTTGGAGTTTTTTTAGTTAATACAGTTCAACGACTCACCAGTTCACAAAATTGGTCAAAACAAGTTGCTACAGAAAGTAGTAATTACTAGAGTATTATTATTATTATTATTATTTTTATTTTAGACGAGTTGACTAAGCAACACTTACAACGTCTCGACGATTTATTAGATTATGTATTAAGACCGTATATTTTATCAATATGGTTATAGTAAGAGTTTAAACTACAAAAATCCTGAAACAACTTCACATATATTAATTACCTATATATCTCTTTGTTTTACTATCTGAACCGTGATACAATGAGACTGCACTATGCACACAAACGAGTCAACATGATTTTAGCTTATATCATAGACATGAATACGAAAATACACGGACTGACACAGTAGACACTAACATTTTAGCAGATCAAGATGAATCCTAAATTCAAGACAACTCTTGAAATATTAGAAATCTATTAGGGTTATTTGGTGGCTGCTTCACCCAAATCTTAATTCATGTTTATAAAAAAAGCTATATATATTCTTCAAAGACAATCTCAGCGATTCCATAAACTCTCGGAATATGCACAAATAGATCAAATAAGAGATCTCCAAAATTTCATAAAACTCTTGAAATATTCATTAAAATATCAAAGATGTGTCAAATATGTCTTGCTCAAATTTCTAGCAATATTCAAGGTCCAAACAGAATGTTGTTATATGCTTCTTGATCATCAATACATCAAGGAGATGCATATCATTCTATGTTCGAGAAATACACAGATAAGGCTCTCGAATCATGTAGAATAAATCGGAGGGAAGAAATAAGGGATAAACGAAATTGTACCCACATTGTTTATCAATAAAATTGTGTTTCGTCATATTTATATTGTTGTTACGATTTATTTTTGTATCACCAATAATTTATTATCTACAAATTCTGGCACGCCCGGTGGGACCATCTCTACCTCTCATCTCAACTTTTCAATCATCAAAGTCCGAGAACAATTAAATGGCTTCAAAGAAAATCCAACTCCAGTTCAACTTCCACCAGGACTGATAACTCCAGGTTCTAAGCTGATGTGGAAAGCATAATCGATGTTACCTTTGGAAGCTTCGGACCAGTTACGAGGATCAAAGCAAGCTCTTTAGGACAACAAACATCCCAAGTGTCGTTCGCATCAACCCCTATTTTCAGATCTTCATCCTCAAAAGGAGCAAGATCTTCCACAAACACATCTGAAGGAGGAAGCGATGTTGTTGAAAAGATCAAGAAAACTCTTGCTCTCCTTAATCTCTCCGGATCCAAGCACTCTGTTTTGAAAGAAGATGATGATGCTTCAAGTGATGGATCCTCCTCACTTACACCATATAGTGTGAACAATCAAGGATCAATTTGTGTAAAAATCCATGCTACTTTCCATCATCCACGACAATCGTGCAAGCCATGGTAACAAACACTTCATATATCGAGGAGCAATTGGCAAACTTGACGGAAGCAATCGCTGATTTGACCAAATGCATGCAAAATCAAGAGGCTAGAATTGACAAGATAACAGACAAGGTGGGATTCTGATGGAAGACGAATCCACTTGTGCACCCGGAAAACTCCCAGAAGTTTAAGAGATTGATCCTCCCCCACAACAAGTTGCATCTACTAAGGAAATTCCAGTCTCTTCGGAAGGGATGATTCCAATCAATCAACTAAAGGAGTTCATTGAAGGGACTATAAAAACAAATATGAAGTCGCTTCCAAGTCCTCATTCACCTACGCAAAGCCATACACTTCAAGGATCGATATGTTGAAGATGCTTGCTGGCTATCAATCTCCAAAATTTCAACAGTTTGATGGCAAAGGCAACCAAAAGCAACATGTGGCACACTTTGTTGAGACATACATCAATGATGTGGCTTATGGAGATTACCTCTTCAAGCAGTTTGTTCTCTCATTAAAAGGAAATGTTTTTTATTAGTACACGGACCTCGAGGCTGGATCTGTTGATAGATGTGATCCTAGAGTAAGAATTCCTCAATTACTTTTATAGAACGAGACACAGTGTGAGTATGATAAAACTTATAAATACTTGTCAACAAAAGGATGAACCAGTTATCGACTTTATCAATCATTGGAGGAATGCAAGCCTCAACTTCAAAGACATGCTTAGTGAAGCTTCAGGCATAAAGATGTTCATCCAAGGCATGCATCGGGGATTGCACTACATCTTGCAATGTATCAAGCCTGGCACCTTTGAAGAACTTGCAACTCGTGCCCATAATATGGAATTGACATGGCCTCCGCTGGAAATGAACTTAGGCCAACAAATTCCCCCTTTTTGATGGTGACAAACTCTGTGCTTTTACTGATCAGCGAACCTGTGAACCTTAGATGAAATATCAACACTTAGAAATTTTTTAGAGAATTTTCATCTTTCATAAAGGGCCAGATTTAAGTTAGGTCATAAACATCACTTGTTCAGATAATGAATTTTAAGCACAATATCTTCCCTCTTTTGGCATCATCGAAAAGTTACATAAATAATGTGATCTCAGTAACCTAATTAGTACTCATGGCCACTGGGGCAACTGCAAGTGAACACATGCTTTAGTTAAACAAAAATCAACTCAACAAAAATACCTATTAAGATCAGAATTAACAAAAAGCAAGAAAAGCTTCATTCATTGATTAGCAAGGTGTTTCTACAATGCAGTCCACAACAAGAAAAACAAAATTACCAAACCATGAGCAAAAAAAAATAAACATCTAAAATCCCAAACTGGGTCGGTGAGGGGGTCTAGACTGGTGCACACTAGGACAGGATACCTAAGGCTTAGAAGAGCTAGAGGGTTGGTTTGTAGCAGGTTTAGCATTTGTTGAAGCATTCCTTCATTTTTCTCCTTTTCCTTTGCAAGTTCAGCTCTCAACCCATTTCTTTCTCCCTCCAATTTAGCAACTCTTTCCTGAAGCCTTGCTATCTCGGCATATTTTCCCCCAACCTCCTGAACTAAGGCTCTGACCTTACTATTCACAGGTGTTTTTGAAGAACCAGGTTCAATTGGAGCTGTACTGAGCATATAATCACAAGCTTGAGGGTTTTTCTGCCAAAATGCTCTTTGCTTGATGCCATTTCCCACCTTTTCAGGGGAATATTTAATCTTTCAAGCAGAGTTGTCAAGATAAATCTATAGGGAATGGCATGAGCTTTTGAGCCATTGAGTACCCTTTCAAGTAGCTTCACAATAAAGGCAGGCCAGTTGATCTACTTCCCTTCATTCAGGCATTGCATAAGAACCAGATCCATATAATTTGATGTATGCCTTCTTTCCTGTCTGGGTAGAAGGCATTTGTTGACAAACTCAAGAGCACTTTGTGGTCTAGCCTCATTTCACTTTTCTGAACTGCCCTGGCCTCAGGTACCTCTTCATCTGATGTGGTGTCACAAAAATTTCGTGTGATCTGAATATCATTAGGCAATCCATCCAGGCAAGGCCACCTCAGCCTTGTATAGGCATCATATCCCTCACTAGGAATGCCTAGATTCTTTCCCAGCTTTGCAGCACTGAACTTCACTTTGACACCTTTCACTTTGCTAGTTACCAACCCATTTTTCACTGTACTGTTTGCCATGAACTCAACAAGTTCATTCCTAGCCAATTTTTCATCCATCTGAAAGATCATGTCCTTCCAGCCCTGTGCTTTTAGTGCAGTCGGAAGCCTTATCACACCTGGCTCCTCCAGGTCCTTGAGTAGTCTCCCTTTCAAAAATATTTTCTTGCCAAACATGGCATATCTGCCTGTTCCTCCTCAGATTCATCTCCTTCATCCTCACTCCATTCATCATCTTCTTCAGCAATTTTCACTTGTTTTCCTACTGCAGCTGACCTTGTTCTCTTGGCAAGAATAGGTTCATTAGGCACCGGCTTGGAGGGCTTCTTGGCAAAAGTCCTGATTCCCTTGGATTTTGTAGTTGGAACTTCCACAATAGGACTCTTTTCTAGATGGACCTGTTTCATCTCTTGTTCTTCTTCTTCAACTACAGCCTCCGAGCTTTCACCTATCTTTGCTTTCCCTTTCTCTTTCCTCTTTTTCTTACTTTCTTCTAAGGCCTTTTTCAATTCTGCTTCAGTTTCTCTAACCCTACTTCAAGTAGCTGTAATCCTAGCAGTAGACTTGGGTGGTGATTGTTTGCTTTTCTTGGTTGGTTTGGATGTAGCATGGATTTTTTGTGAGGAAACCTTGCGTTTCTTTGGGTCATAACTAGCCCCCACTTTCTTCAACAAGTCAGCCAAACTCTCTTCATCAGATGAACCAGGTTCATCTTGTTGTTTGCTAAAATTAATTAACCCCTCAGCAGCCTCACCTGATCCACTTCCTCCTGACTTTAAGACTCCATCTTCCCCACTCACACATATGGCTAAAGTCTCCTTCTTATTTTTCTTCCTCAATTTTTCAGAATCACTCCCACCTACATCTCTAGCTGCCCCTATCAGAACAAATCAATTTTTCTCCCTTTGAACCACATCTGAAAAAACATAACAAGTGTTTACCTACCTTTGGGTTTCTTGAGTTTTGGCCTGTTCAGAAGACCCAGGTTCTTCTCCTTCACTTGTGGAGATGTAATCATCAGATTCAGAGGTAGAGTTGGACTCAGCTGCTAGGCTTGCTTTCTTTTGACTTGGCTGAAGTTTTTCATTCAAGGCTTTCCTCAGAGAACCAATGGCTACAGTTTTCCTCGCTAGCATTTTCTGGCAACAGAATCTAGGTTTTGGATTGTCGACTGGTGGTGTGGAAGATGAGGTATTGGGTGAAACAAGTGGTAGGGTGCCAGGGTTGTCTTGAGGATTTGTCATGGTGAGGAATTTCTGAAAACCCTAAGAGAATTTTAGTGGCGTGGAGCGCTTTGGAGAGTTTCATAAATGAGAGAGAGAGAGGATGATCAGGGATTTTGAAGATTTGATAATTAAAGAGTATTTTGGGGTTTTTAAAGAGGGTAATTATTGCTGAGAAATTGCAGCCTTTTCAGTAGTCACATAGAGGTCTTATCAATTTAGAGTTTCAGTCTCCTTAGGGATTAAATATAATTCCTAAAATTTAGGAGAGGGTGCTGTTATATTTAGACTTCTAGTTTCAATGAAATTGGTTCAACGATGAATTTTTGGACATTTGGTATATCTAGGATTCTTTCTCACGATTGATAACTAAATTTACTTTTTCATGAGCATAATTTGATGAACCAGGTTCTTCAAGTGAAACTTCTCTTGATTATGCCTCAAATGACAAAATAGATAATTTATATGAGATTAGTGAATTTCATAGACACATGTCACAAGAGTATACTATTCACAGTATGAGATTGAGTAGAAATTAGTCTAATATTCACAAAATTAAGAACTCCTAACCAAAAAATAAATTTAATTTTTTCAATATTTTTTTTTCATTGTGCTTTCTGAACTGGACCTTTTAGGTGATCTTAATCATCCCTAACTCCAACCTGTTCCTTTCAAAATTTTCTCTACTTAATGCCTTAGTGAAGATATCAGCTATTTGTTTATCAGTTGCACATAATTCTATGGAGATTAGCCCTTTCTCATAGTTGTCTCTTAAGAAGTGGTGTCTAACATCTATGTCCTTAGTCTTTTTGTGATGAACCGTGTTCTTTGTCATGCTTATAGAACTAGTATTATCACAGAATATTGGTATGCATCTCACATCTATACCAAAGTCTACTAATTGTTGCTTGATCCACAGTAGTTTAGCACAACAAGAAGCAGCAGCCATATACTCAGCTTCAGCAGTAGATAAGGCTACTGGATTCTGTTTCTTGGTGGCCCATGATACAAGACATGAACCAAGAAAGTGAGCCATACCTGAAGTGCTTTTTCTATCCACTAGGAAACCTGCATAGTCAGCATCAGTATAACCTAATAGATCAAAATTACTACCTTTAAGATACCATAGCCATAATCCAGTGGTCCGTTTCAGGTATCTCAATATACTTTTGACAGAGTCAAGTGAGACTCTTTAGGATTAGCTTGAAAATGAGCATAAAGTCCTATATTGAAAACAATGTCAGGTCTGCCGGCAGTAAGATACAAGAGTGAACCAATCATACCCCTATACAACTTTTGATCAACTGATGAACCAGGTTCATCAGCATCTAATTTAGTGGCAGTTGCAATAGGTGTATCTATTTCTTTAGAGTCCTCCATTTTAAACTTCTTAATTAGTTCCTTTGTATATTTATGTTGATGAACCATGGTTCCATTTCCTTTGTATATTTCTGTTGATGAACCATGGTTCCATTTGAGCCTAGGAAGAAATTTAGTTCACCCATCATACTCATTTCAAATTCACTTCCCATTAATTTAGCAAATTCCTTGCTCAACCTGTCTGTAGTGGCCCCAAATATTATATCATCAACATATATTTGTACAACAAGAAGATCTTTACCTTTTTCCCTTAGGAATAAAGTGTTGTCAATTTTACCTCTTTTGTACCCATGCTCCAGAAGGAATTTTGACAATATTTCATACCAAGCTCTTGGGGACTGCTTGAGACCATAGAGAGATTTATCTAGCTTGTATACATGATCAAGACATTCTTTGCTTTCGAATCCTGGAGGTTGCCTCACAAACATTTCTTCTTTGAGATAGACATTTAGGAAGACACTTTTGACATCCATTTGATGAAAGGTGAATTCCATATGTGATGCAAAGGCTGTGAGGAGTCTAATTGCTTCAAGTCTAGCAACTGGAGCAAAAGTCTCATCGTAATCAATGCCTTCTTCTTGACTTTAGCCTTGAACCACCAACCTTGCCGTATTTCTTGTAACTGTTCCATCTTCATCTAGTTTGTTCTTGAAGACCCATTTTGTCCCTATGACTGACCTGTCTTTAGGTTTTGGAACCAAGTGCCATACTTGGATTCTTTCAAACTAATTGAGCTCATCTTGCATAGCATTGACCCAATCTGCATCTTGTAGAGCTTCACTCACATTTTTAGGTTCAATGAGAGACAAAAAGGCATCAAATACACATAGGTTCTTCAGTTGTGATCTTGTCTTGGCCCCTGATGTTGGATAATTGATGATGTTCTCAATGGGGTGAGAACTTAGATACTTGTAAGATTTCCCTACCATCTGGTTCCTGCTAGTTTCTCTTTCATTGTTATACTGCAGAGGAATAGGTTCAGATACAGAATCCTTTAGATTGGTTCCTCCTGTCAGGTTGCCTAGGGTGAAAGGACTTGTTCCATCACCTACTCCTTCCTTTGATGCCACCTTGACTTGTGTTGTGGCTTCAGTCAATTGTCTCACCAGTCCAATGGCTTCATCTTCATGTTCCTGTCTCTCGGAAAGAGTGCTAGATTCATCAAACACAACATGTACACTCTCTTCAACATATATAGTTCTTTTATTAAACACTTTATATGCTTTACTATGTGAAGAATATCCCAAGAATACTCCCTCATCACTTCTGAGATCAAACATACCTAGGAAGTCTTTGTCATTATTATGCACATAGCACTTGCAACCAAAAGCCCTAAAATGGGATATGTTTGGTGTTCTCCCTTTAAGTAACTCATAGGGATTTTTCTCTACAAGAGGTCTAGTCATGCATTTGTTTATTATATAAGAAGCAGTGTTTATAGCCTCTGCTCAGAAGCTATGAGGTAGTTTACTAGAAAGTAACATGGTCCTTGCCATATCCTCAAGGGTCCTATTCTTCTTTTCAACTACCCCATTTTGCTGAGGAGTCCTAGGGGCAGAAAAATTATGATCCATTCCATTTTTATCACAAAATTCAGCAAACCTTGCATTTTCAAATTCAGTGTCATGATCAAACCTAATGGATGCAAGTTGATTTCCTAATTGTTTCTGGATTTTTCTAATAAAAGCACTTAACATTTCAAATGTTTCATCTTTAGAAGTTAGAAACAATACTCATGTAAATCTAGAATAATCATCAACTAGCACCATTACATATTTTTTACCACCTCTGCTCATGGCTCTCATTGGACCACAAAGATCTATATGAACTAGTTCCAACGTCTTGGAAGTACTTACCATTTTCTTAGGTTTGAAGGATGACCTTACCTGCTTCCCCCTTGCATATGCCTCACAAACTTTGTCTTCCTTGAGCTTGATATTATGTAACCCTATTACCAAGTCCTTGGAGACTAATTTGTTCAATTGATTTAGGCTGGCATGGCCGAGTCTTTTGTGCCAAAGAAGGGGATCATTAATTACCACACTCAAGCAAGTGAGTTCATTTTCAGAGAGTGTGTACAAATCTACAATGTAAATATTGTTAACTCTCCTTCCCTGCAAAACAATCTTGTCAGTAGTAAGGCTAATCACAAAACATTTTGTGGAAGTGAAAGCCACAAGGTTACCTCTGTCACATAGTTGTGACACACTTATCAGGCTATATTTTAAGCCATCTATCAAATAGACATTCTCAATGGAATGAGAGTTTGTCTTTCCTACCTTTTCAACACCAATGATCTCACCTTTCTTTCCATTTCAAAAGTAGACATTACCTCCTTTTAGGTTCTCAAGTGAAAGGAACTGGTTCTTGTTACCAGTCATATGTTTTGAGCAGCCACTATCCATGTAACATATTTGGCTACTTCCTTTCACTTGGTCCTACAAAAAGAAATCATGGGTTAGTCTTAGAAACCTAAACTAGTTTAGGTTCATTTCTATGGGCAAAAGGATGAATGAAATTTTTCTTTGCCCAACCAGGCAGTTTGTGCTTTTCTTGAGTAAAGGCTTTATTCTTTTGACTGGCCTTTTCTCTAGCACTACATTTATTTGTGTAATGGCCATTCTTACCACAGTGTGTGCAGATCTTATTCTCAGAAAGTGTGAGATACTTGTTTTTGGGATCCCATTTTGGAGCTTATATCCCAAATCCAAGTCCTCTCTTGTTGCTACTATGATGTTCTTGCAGCTAGGAGAGTGCATCAGAAGCCTTGTTCCATTTGCATGTTATGTCTAGTTCATGCTTTACCTTTCCTAAATCTTATTTTAAGACTTTAATCAATTCATTTTTCTTGTACAGTTCATCTTTCATTTTTCCTAGATTTTTTTCTAGGGTGAGAAATGATTGATCATCCTTTTCCTTACCTGTCCCTAATTTCAGTTTAATATTTTCATATCTGAGTTCTAGAATCTTATTTTCAAGTTGATGAACCTAGATTTTCAACTCAATATTTGTGTTGTCACCCTCATCAGCCCTAGACTTTAACCTTTTACATTTTTCTTTTAGGATAACACATTCCTTAGAGAGAACATCTTTCTCACTGTTTATTATTTCAGACTCATTTATGAAGTCCATCAGCAAATTAGCCAGTTTTTCTTTAGACAAGAACTTAATCTTTTCTTTAAGGTGTATAATACTTACCTCCTATTCATCTTCTGATTCTCCGATGGCCATAAGAGCTTGCTCATCTTCAGCTTCATTTTCTGAGTCCTCATTTGATGTTTCTCCCCATGCAGCAACCATAGCTTTAGTTGATCCCTTATTCTTTTTTGGTTGAACCTGTTCCTTCTTCATGTTTCTTCTTTATGCTCTTTATTTCTTCCATTCAATCTCCCATTGAGGGCAATTTCTAATGTGGTGATCAGTTTTCCCACACTTGTAATAACCTTCATTGGTTTATTTCTCGGGAGCCCTAGATTTGCTGAATGTTGTTCCTTTTGAAGAACATTTTCCTCTCATAAGATATTTCTTGAAATCTCTGGTTATCATAGCCATTTCATCATCTTCAAGATCTGATCCTTCTGAAATTCTAAGAGCCAGACTTCTTTCTTTCTTTAGAGCATCCATCTCTATTAATTGCCTTCTCAATTTATAGGCTGTGAGATTTCCAATTATTTCATCTAACTTTAGGGTAGCAATGTTCTTTGATTCCTGAATGGCAGTGATTTTGCTTTCCCAGTATATTGGCAGAACTCTAGTTAGAATCTTCTCCACCTTATCTTCTTCCAGGATAGTCCTTCCAAGAGACCCAAGTTCATTTGTCAGTGTAGTGAACCTGGTATATATTTCTTGGATAGTTTCTCCATCTTCCTTAGTAAAATTCTCATATTGAGAATACAGCAGTGTTCTTCTTGACCTTTTCATCTGAGGTGAGTAGCATAATCTTGAATCCTGCTATACTCATCAGGACCAAGTCCACACACCAACCATTTCTTGGATTTTGCATTTTTCTCCCATTTCCTTAGATCTTCAGCAGTACAATCTATTCTTGTCTTTGGAACATCCACTTCTTCAGCATTCTTCTTGGTTGTGGCTAAAGGACCATCAGTGATGATATCTCAAAGTTCATAGTCTTCGCCCATGATATGATCCTTCATTCTGTTTTTCCACCAGGAGTAGTAGAGGCCATTGAAGAGAGGAGGCCTGGCAGTGGATTACCCTTCCCAATTCCTAGGTGGTGCACTCATGTTGATCTTTTACTAAGGTATTAACCTCTTCAAGGATAACATGCTCTGATACCAATTGATATTTTAAACGTCAATACCATACAAGACCGGGGGGGGGGATAATTTGTGTGGTATCTAATTTTTGCATTAGATGAACCTAGTTCTTCTAAGTGTTCTAACTACAGCAATTTGCGGAATAATAAATGCTAAAAGTAAAGTGCACTGAGATTTTTACGTGAAAAACACCCAGCTCAAAAGGTGAAAAACCCACGACCTACTACTCAGTAGGATTTTCCCAAATTCCACTAAAATTAATAAGCTAAAAACTGCATTTACACAGACTTTTTGTAAATCTAAAGATTAACTCTAATCTCAGTGTAGCACACGGCCTCAACTGTTGCGACACTTTTAAGTTAACTCTAACTTGAATACTCGGAGTACCTAATACAATTTCTTCTAAGAAAGCTGAAAGGTACAATATGAAAACCTACTACAATTGAACTAGACTTAGAATAAACACAATGATGAAACTGGTTCTTCTATCTTAGTTCATGTAGCTTCAAACGTTCACACTTGTATCTCGCATATGTTGCTTGCAAATCAGACTTGATCTTTTTGCTCTCTAATATGCTTAATTTTTGCTTATGTGCATTACCTGTAAAAGAGAACAACTTAGTTATTTAATAGATCAGCAACTAGAGTTTGATCGAGGCTCCGATGCTTATCCTTAGTCGATTTGAGTCCTTAACTAATACAAACTCCCATCCTTATCCTAGCTTAGGATAGTGTTCTCTTATCATAAGGAGACTGTCCTCCTTAGAACTCAATGCAACCTTTTCGATTCCATTCAGAAGATATTTGCTACATAATCTTCAGTACATATCTGCCTCACGTGCCTTACATGTGCAATGGTTATGACTAACTATGTCTCTCACGATGGACCAGGTCCGTTCCTGAGTTCATTTGTCAATCTTCAAAGCTTCAACTGAACTTGGGCCAATAGAGATTTAGTACATTTTTATTTAATTACGTCAGTCGAATCATGACCGTTAGATTGGAAAGATGAAGGGCTCGGATTGAAAGGCGTCAAAACGACGTCGTTTGGTTTATTTACAAGACGGACTGGGTAAAGAGGTACTGGGCTGGACGGGTATAGGTGGGTTTGATTTTGGGCTGGGCAAATTATTTAACTTAAGCCCAATTTCGGGCAACCCCTTCTCTACATGTTTTCCCTTTTTCTTTTATTTTTCTTTTTGTTTTTTTTTTGTTATTTATTCAATACTTATAATTTTTTTGGTTTTTTGTTAAAATGAAAAATAAAAATAAAATCGAAGACCAAATTGACTCTAATATGATATTATTTAATTTCCACAATTTACTAATTTCTAATTTTAAACTAAAATGAAAACAAATTCTATAAATTAAAAATAAAAGTGCAAAAACCATTTTTTGTCATTTTCTTTATAGGTAAATAATGTTACTACTAATCATTACTAAAAATATAAAATTAAATCCCAAACAAATGACAAATACATTTTTGTATTTTACACATGAATTTAAATACACAAATAAAGTGCAATAATTACCAGAAAATAACACAAAAATTCACAAAAATTATAAAATAATAAAGAAATTGTTTTTTTTTTGAATTTTTTGGGAATAATTTGCTTAGGGCAAAAATCACGTGCTGAAAGGAAGAATCAAGGAATAAACAGAATTGAACCTGCATTGTTTATCAATAAAATTATATTTCTTTATATTTATATTATGATTATGATTTTTTTATCACAAATAATTTTATTTGAATTAACAGACACTTTTATCAATTAATCTCCCAAAATAAAGACATTCATTGGCGGTTCTAGTTAACTGATACCAGATTCAATTGAACTCATAATTCTTTATGTAGAGCATAAATTTGTACGTAAAAGTTCACCAGAATTTCAATAAAAATAGTATATGTTAGCCCATAATTTAAAAAATATAATGGGTTCATGGTAAGTACCTTAAAAGTGAAAGAAGAATTAACCCAAATAGCCAACCACCCAACCGTTTAAACTATAAATATTCGGTGAATGTACAATATATGCATGTCTTAGGTATTACATGTGTATAATTATATATAATCAATGTACTATTTTTTTTTTTTGGGTAAAAGAAAATTTTTATTTATCTCCCCCGTACAAAAAATACATTTACAATCCAGTAACTATGTTGAGCCTATGAGCTCAACTCCTTAATCTTATTCCTATATATCACTCCATATCACTACCAGTACCATATTTATATAATGCATTTATCCATTCTTTTTCTTTCTTATTCTTCCTGTTATTTCATATTTCCTGAATTCTATGTTTGCTCCCTTCCATGATTTCTTGCCATACTTTTTCTGGTATAGGTACTACTTTGTTCCACAGTGCCTCATTCTTGCTTTCCAGATTTAATACATGGTTGTTGTTATGATAGTTGCTACAAAATTCCTGCATATTCTCCCTTTGATGTATTTTCCTATCTTTCTCCATATATTGCTCTGGTTTACATTGCTTATTATGATCTTCAGCAATTTGCACAGGTATTCTAGTAGTCTGTTTGAGTACTCACATTCAAAGTACATATGTTGGATCGTTTCATCTTCTTTTTCACATAGAAGACATGTCTTCTCTTGGCTCACCCCCATCACGTTCAGCCTATCTCTGGTCAGTGTTCTCTTCTTCATGATCAACTATCCAATAAAATAGTATTTTGGAACATTTAGTTTGTTCCAAATCCATCTTGCATATGGCCACTTGGCTGTTGTTACTATTCTCCAGTTGTAGCCGTCTTTAATTATATACTTGTTTGTCTTCCACCCTCTTTGTTCGAATCCCTCTTTAAACTTTTCTTTGATGTCACATATTTTCTTCCAATACCAAGTACTGTCCTGGGGTAGCTTATATTGCCATCATTCTTCCTCGTTTATGTATATGTGATTCACCCATCTGACCCATAATGTATCACATTTCAACTGTATATTTCAAACATACTCGGCAATTGTTGTTTCATTCCAAGTTATGCATTCATGTATCCCCAGTCCCCCTTCATTCTTTGGTCTACATACTGTATCCTAGGCTATCAATGCAGGCCTGTTTGTGATCACACTCTCATCCCAAAGATAGTTCCTGCATATAGCCACTATGGTTATCATTACTTTTTTTGGCAGTATGAACATTGATACCCAGTAAGTATGTAGGTGCAGCAACACTGTGTTAACTAATTGAACTCTTCCAGCATATGATAGATTCCTAGACCCCCATCCCTTGACTCTTACAAGTATCTTGTCTATCAGTCCTTCAAAATCCACTGCATTTAACTTCTTAGGAGATATATGGACTCCTAAGTAATTGAATGGAAGCTTTCCTATCTTGTAGCCTGTGACCTCACATAAATCTTTCATTTCTGTCTTGTTCATATATGCACAATATATGTTTGAAATTCTCAGCATTGACTGTCATCCCTGAAGTGCTAGAGAATGTTATTACCCCTCTCATTATCAGCATTACAGATTTCTCATTATCAGCATTACAGAGTTGTATTCCCCTTTACAGAATAGTATCATATCAACTGCAAAACATAAATGTGTTAGTTGAATTCCTTTGCACTTCATGTGATACTTGAACTCCTTCTGCTTCACAACATGCTCCATTACTCTTGTGAAATATTCCATACAGATAACAAATAACAAGGGGAATATTGGATCCCCTACCTTATTCGTCTTCTGCCCTTTATATTCCCATATGTTTCTCCATTCAGTGTTTATAATATATATATATATATATATATATATATATATATATATATATATATATATATATATATATATATATGACTAAAAAGTAAATAATAAATATGGCCGGTGTTATTTTCTCTTAATGGAAAGAGGAAATTTCGTATCAGTGGCAGACAATTAGATGAACATTATTGACCGGTCTTTCCCAATATACGTCAATTCCTAATAGATTCATCAGCCACGATGTATGGATCTTTTTGATTTTCCATTCGGTGTTTGCGACTCATATTAGGACCCGATCAAATCGAAATTCCTATATTGAGGGGAGAAAGAGGAAGCGGGCAAAACGTTCCCTAATAAAGATAATTTTATATCTAGGATTTGAACTCGATATTTCTAATTAAGGATGAAATACTTATCACTCCACTATAACTCTTGATAATGCGACGCATTGGATCTTTAAATTTTAAATGATACAATCAATGAGGAAACCGAAAAACAAAAACAATTAAAAGTACATGACGTATCAGCAGAATACACGAGTTGAATCCACAACTCCGAAAGGAAAAAAGAAGAATTATTGCTTTACTAAAAAGAATGATTGTAGAAAAATGATAAGTAGGGTTAGGTCAAGTTTGAGTGCTATTTCAGATAGCTAAGATGAAGAAGTCGACGTGAATGAGATATCTCCATTGCATGACACCTGCGAAAATGTCCATGCACGCATTATTTATATATTGCACGCATTGTATCTTAATTTTCAGTATTTTTATGAAACTTGCGAAAGTGAAATTATAACACTTAGTCAAATAAAGCTGGGTCAACACGACATTTTCCTTACTCTCTTTTTCTCTATTCCTCTCTTTTATTTTTAATATTGCACAATAATACTCTCTCCCTCTCTTGATTAAGCTTCAGTCATTGATAGAGAGGAAACTTAAAATTTGCTAGATTAAAGGAGAGGAAACGGAGAAAGAAAATTCAATTCCAGAGAAAAAATAAATTAAATCGCCCTCTTTTACTTGCATTTATCAGTTATTACAAATTAAATTAAAGTACTCTCTTAATTTTAGTTGATATCATGACATGTAGTATTAGCTACAGTCAGCAGAATACAATTAAAATAATTATTAAATATTAGTGGAATAGATCAATACCATATTAAGATATAATTAAATGGTTGTTGAATTTAAATGTTTTGGGATTGCTTTTTTTACAAAAACTTATACAGTACTAGTTAAAGTAAAATTGTTAACAAACTGATTTTCTCTTATGAAAAATTTCTAAGAATTTCTAAACAAATGGAATATTTTTACCATTTAGACTGTACTTCTTCTGGAAATTTTCACTTAATTAGAAGAACATTGTTATACCATATTTTAGTGCATTGCTTCTAGTGTTTGGCTGCTTACTGGTCAAGAGTCCGTAAGTCTTATTTAATATAATTTGCAAAAATTGAATATATATATATATATATATATATATATATATATATATATATATATATATATATATATATATATATAAAATTAGGAAATTTTAGTAAGATTTGTCCACACTGTGGTAGGACTAAAAATATATAGAGAAAATGAAAGAGGACAAAAGAAAGATCAACTTATCTTGGTAAACCATATTGTACTATTCTAGAGGGCTAGAGTTGATAATCACTAAAGTAATATTAATTCATTACATTATTCCCACATCATGAAGTAATAATGGACTAATTAATGTTGCCGTTCGCCGAACATAATCGTGAAAACCTTTTCCTTTATAGAACAAAAAAGTTAAAATATATTTTGTGGGCCATGATATTATAATATTTATGGCGCTTGAACAATCGTCTCTGAAATATCGTTTAGAAAAGTCTTTTATTAAATTTAAAAAAACTTATTTGATAATCATTTCTTAAAACTTCATCTTGTTCCGAAAATAGTTTCGGTAAAATACACTTGTTTGGCTTAAAAGTTAAGAATGTACTTTGTAAGCTAAAAAAAATAAAAAAATATGAAAGAGTAAATCGTAGTCAAATATAATAGATCTAAAGATGTAAGAATAATGTTATTATTTTAGATCTTATATTGTAAGATGATATTATGAACTCAAGAGAAGTTGCTCGTTAGAGATAGAGATAAAGAGAGAATAGGAGAAAATGAGAGAGTTGCATTATTCAAGAATAACACTGATGCCTTTTACAATGGGAAAGTCCTCCTTATATAGGGGAGAGGCCTTCCTTAAAATAATAATAAAAATACAAGAAGAGGTCGATGTCCTCCTAGCGAGGACGTCGGATTTCAACTGGCACCGCCTTTACCCTTACGTCCGAGCGGTGCCGTTACTATATCAGATATACGCTTACTGGGCGTACCCTTCGATGTAGAGGCATATAGGGGCCAAATTTGACTCCATATAGTTAGTCCCTCCGCTCGTTGGAGGTATATCCAGTAGACGTATTCAACTGGCGAAAATGCACACCTCATCTTTAGAAAATTTGACCGTACTATGGGGGCGGTGACGTGAGAGATGGAAAGTATATGGCATTGTTGATCCATTGACACGTGGCCTCCTTTTCAAAATGACGTCATCGCCTGCATGCGTCATGATTATACTTGCTTCCGAGGCGGTTCAGAATATGATGTGATGTTTTATTTTCCCGTGCCAATTTTGAATCATGAATCTTCAATTTCCGTGCATCTTAGCCCTATAAATAGGGAGAAAGTTCAATATTTTTTTATCTTTCGAACTTTCGAACTATTTCTGCTTCCCTTTTCATCTTTCTCTCTAGTAACTGCAACTTCATGCTAGACTCTTCCATTTCTTTTGAAACCACACTCCTTATTGTTAGGGCTTTGCTTCTCATAGAAATTATCACGGCAAAACGTGGACAAAGTAGTAAAAACGCCAATGATAATACCCCATATAGGGTTCCACCATATTTTGATGGTGACGGGAAAAAGGCATAGAAGGCCCATGTTCCTCTTAGTATAGATAACGTCCTCCCGAATGAGATACATGCTCGTAGAGATTTCCCAACTAAGAGCTTGACCCCTCCTTGGGAGCACAGTGAGTTATTATAATCCAACTTGGATGTTCTTCGAGAGACGTACCAAATTTTGGACCATGTGGAGATGGGTCGGCCGAGACGGAATATGCCAACGCGCACCGGCCGGGGTACTGCATATTCTATGAGTGCCCGTTCTTAATATGTTACAGCCTCCCAATTTATCCCCTAATGGAGGAGCTTTGCCGTTTTTACAATGTGTGCCCAGCTCAGATCACTCCCTACACTTTGAAGGTATGTTGTATTATGACCACTTATGCGGTCAGGGTTGAGTGCAGTGTCTCGGTCCACCACATCTTGCAGTTATTCAGCCATGGTTACATGAGGGGTACCATGCTGCAGCTGGAAAGTCGTGGCACAAGGGGCTTGGTCGTTAAATCCGATGACAAGACTAACCACCGCTTCTTGCGTAAATTCTTCTACATTAGGACGGAGCACCTGGTGTCGAATCTTGAAGGGTTCCCGTAAAGGTGGAATCTAGGACATAAGTATTTTTACTTGTAGAATTCAGTACTGTTTGCAATTTTGACCGTACGACCATTATGACTTCTTTTGCTTTCGCCCCTTTTTGCAGCGAGGGCTTCTCCACCTCGGTTCATTGAAAATATTAGTTCGTGGGTGGAGAGAGTGATTCCGTTTGTGGAGGAATGTTGCACTTGGTCTGTGTTTCGTGAGCGATACGGCCCACCAGGTAACTCTTTGACTATGGTTTGGAGGTTTCCTTAGGTTTCGTTACCTGACTTATTCATGTTGGCAGGTCAGAGCGCCCCTAAGAAGGAGAAGAAGAAGAATGCCATTGCCTCGCCTGGGGCAGGGACTAATTCTGAAGACGAATATGTACCATGTGTCTTGCCTAGTGATGGCGTTCTAGAGGTTCCTCAACCTGAGGTTGTGCCTGTGGTTGCGTCCACAAGTGAAGCAACTCCTTCACCGCCATCCTCATTGCCTATGGAGGAGACTTCCGAGGGCGAGGAGCCGCCGGAAAGGAAATTATGCCAGTTAATGACTGGCAAGGGGATAGCCACAAAAGATGAGGGGGCGAGCGAGCCCCGTCGGGAGTCAAGGCTAGTTTTTATGACCGATGCCATCCGTTCAGGGAGGTCGGCTCCCCAAGGGAGGGTGGTTCCTAATGCCACCCCAGCACGTGTTCCGGAGAGTGGCCCGTCAGCTATAGCTAAGGATGCGGGTGATGGAGAGAGGGTGGACCCTAGGGCCGCCCCCGCGGATGCAGATGTATTGATGAGAGATCGAGCCAGTGTGGGGATGACGATGGGTGGATCTAACCACCGAATCCTAATTCCAGACTGGTATAACCTAATGCAACACAGCAAGCAGGCCATAACGGACTGCTGTGAGCAGGCGCTAAGCGTGAAATGCTAAAATATGTTAGCGAAAGGGATTTATCTCGGAGGGTTGCTGGCGTGGCCCAGCAGGTATATGTTGATTTTCTTCGTTTATCGTAAACTTTGGTGCATACTGATTTGCTTTTTTTTCTTTTTCCTCTTCTTTAGACTCTTATTTTAGAGATAGAAAGGGGTCATCGAGCGCAAAGAAAGGCCGCCAGCTTTGAAAAGGTGGTAAAGAAGTATCGGCAATGCCGTATGAAGCATCAAGCGCTGGTGGACCTACTCAAATAGGACCCGCAATTTTGTGTTTTTGGTGAGGTCTTGGAACAGTCGGAGGCCCAACTGAAGCGAAAGGTAGGTGAGTTGGAGCAAGTTGATGCCAGTTGATCGCCGTTTTGGCTCGAAATATTGAACTGGAGACTCTTCTCAAGTCAAAGGAAGATGAACTAGAGGTTGGCCGTTGGGTAGCGGTAGAGCCTATTGATTTACGAGCCAAGGTCGATGCCTTAACCTCCAAGCTCAATGCCAAGGTGGTTGAAGTTGAGGCCCTTAAGTAGACTATTGCGTCTAGGCCCGATGAGGGTATGCATGGCGAGGCGTGGGAAATGTGGGTGTACGCCGAAGTTAAGTTGATTGTGTTCGAGGAATTCTTAGCTGCAGGCTGAGCTACTGAGGCGAAGGTCGAGGATCAGCGACGCATAGCCCGGATCGCCCGCGAAGCCTGCGGATACAGTTCTGATTCCCCCGACCGGGCGGGCTATAATTCTTAGGACGTCAACCGTATAGGCTCTGGGTCCTGGATCTATACAACTTATCAGGTTGGAGGTGGCAGTGGGAGAGATGATGGACCGATGAGGGGCGACAAAAGGAACGACGAATCGGCAGGGGGTGGCGAACGGGATAGCGTTAGGACTTGTACTTATTTTGTTTTGCTATTTTTCGAGATAAATAGGTCTTGTTGTACATGTATTTTTTGATGATAATGGAAGTTATTTCTTTTGTTGTTACTCTCTTCTTTTTGTACCTTTTATTTTTGGCATTTGGTCTTCGCATAGTGGATGCTTGCTTGTTTGTAGGGATCTTCAGTGTGCTTCTCGAATGTTGCTTGTGTTATCCGCCGAGAGGAAGCGGCTTTAGTCAATAGTGGCGTTGCTTTGCCTGTTACTTACATGCCTTGAACCATAATCGAGAAGGGTTGGCGACCATTAGTGACGGTGGCCGTAGCCGTAATATTGTCGATGGCCTTAGCCATGTGTATGACTTTGACTGTCATTGAGTTGCTCGTTTGTCGTAGTCAAATTGGATTGGCTTACCGATGATGATGGCTTAGCCTTTTATACGTTGGAGATGGCCTTGGCCATATACGTGACTTGGACTTTCATCGAATCACTTCACTTGTCGTAGTCGAGCTGGGTCAACTTATTGACGACGGTGGCCTTAGCCTTTTAAACGTTCGAGATGGCCTTTTTCATATACGTGACTTCGATTGTTGCAAGTCACTTATTTTGTCGTAGTCGAGTCGGGTCGACTTATAGACAATGGTGGCCTTAGCCTTTTATACGTTGGAGATGTCCTTGGCCATATACGTGACTTCGAGTATCGTCGAGTCACTTCATTTGTCATATTTGAGCTAGGTCGACTTATTGACGATGGTGGCCTTAGTCATTTACATGTTGGAGATGTCCTTGTCCATATATGTGACTTCGATTATCGTCGAGTCACTTCATTTATCGTAGTCGAGCTGGGTCGACTTATTGACGATTGTGGCCTTAGACATTTACACGTTGGAGACGGCCTTGGCCATATACGTGAATTTGAGTGTCGTCGAGTCACTTCATTTATCATAGCCGAGCTGGGTCGACTTATTGATGACGGTGGCCTTAGACATTTATACGTTGGAGATGGCCTTAGTCCATACATTAGAGATGGCCGTAGCCGTTCATACATTGGAGATATTTGTAATCGTTCGTACATTGGAGATGGCCTTAGCCGTTCATACATTAGAGATGTTCGTAGTCATTTGTACATTGGAGATGGCCTTAGTCGTTCATACATTAGAGATGGTTGTAGTCGTTCATACATTAGAGATGGACTTAGCCATTCATACATTAGAAATGGTCATAGCCGTTCATACATTAGAGATGGCCTTAGCCGTTCATGCATTGGAGATGGCCGTAGTCATTCATGCATTGGAGATGGCCATAGTCGTTCGTACATTGGAGATCATGCTAGTCCAGTCCCTTTGTCATGCTATTCAGGAGGACGTATGGAGTGGCTAGTGTGATAAACTTGTTTCGTAAGTATCTCCAGGTATCTCCTCTGTTGCCTCATTAAAAACCTCCCCAAGAATACCTAATTGGGACAAAACTCGACTAAGTGAAAAAGAGTGCGATTTGGGAGGCGCCTTTCAGAAACAGAAATACTTGAGACGGGCGACGATCCAATTGTTTTGGAGCGCCTTTCCTTCCATTGTATCTAATTGAAATACCCATTTATTTGTTGCTGCTGTGGTTTTGGATGGTCCGTCCAGTTGGTGCCTAGCTTTCCTTCGCTTGGGTCTTTTGATGCTAACATTTTGGCTCTAAGGACATAGTCACCCACTTTGAATGGTCGTATTTTGGCCCTCTTATTGTAGTATCTTTCGACCTGTTGTTTCTGGGCCACCATTCTTATGTGGGCAATTTCTTTTCTTTCCTCGGCCTCATCGAGATCTTGAAGTCTGTTCATTTCCTCTACTTCGCTTGTATGCGAATACCTCAGGCTTGGTTCGCCGACTTCCACCGGTATGACCGCGTCGGTTCTATAGACTAGTGAGTATGGTGTTTCTCCTGTGGAGGATTTAGGCATGGTCTAGTGTGCCCATAGCTATTCTGGTAGTAGCTCAGGCCATAGCCCTTTGGCATCCTTGAGCTTCTTCTTCAGTATGTTTAGTATCATTTTGTTGGACGACTCTACTTGGCTATTGGCGGAGGGGTGGTATGGTATGGAGAGTATTCTCTTAATATGCCATTTGTCGAAGAATTCGGTTGTCTTCTGACCGATGAACTATCGTCCGTTGTTGCAGGTGATTTCTTTAGGGATGCCGAAGTGGCAGATGATATTCTTCCATATGAAAGCGATGACTTCTTGTTCGCGTATTTGGGCGTACGCACCTGCTTCAACCCACATGGAAAAATAGTCAGTTAAAACTAATAGAAATTGTACCTTTTCTCGTCCTACTGGTAGCGGACCGACTATGTCCATTCCCCATTTGATAAAAGGCCATGGGAAAGTGATTGAGTGGAGAGGCTCTCCTGGTTGGTATATCACGGGGGCGTACTTTTGGCATTGTTCGCATCGGTGGACATATTCCGTCGTGTCTTTTTTCATAGTTGGCCAATAGTAGCCGACTCGTACTAGATAGTGCATGAGGGCGCGGTTACCTGTGTGGGCACCACAGTGGCCTTCGTGTACTTCTTCGAGTACTGGTGTTGTTTGGGGCAGCCCTAGGCACTTGGCCAGGGGTCCACTAAAGGTCATTTTATAGAGCTCGCGGTTTATCAGGCAATATCGGGCGGCATGTACGCGAAGCTTTTTGGCTTCTTTTTTGTTAGGTGGGGGTGTTTCATCCTGCAAATAGGACACAAACTGGTTGCGCCAGTCCCAAGTCAAATTTAAGGAGAGTACCACAGTATCATCAATGGTTGAATGAAAGAGGGTGGCCATGCTTTCTTTGTCGAAGTTTTTAGTGGTTGCGGCCAATTTTGCTAGGCCGTCTGCCTCAGCGTTCTGTGCCCTCGGAACCTACTCGAAGCAGTACTCGTCGAGCTCTGTCATTAATCTATGGATTTCTGACTGTTACTTTTGCAATCTCTGCTCCTTGATTTGGTAAGTCCCAGTGACTTGGTTCACCACGAGCTGGGAGTCGCAATGGAGAATGAGTCGTCGAGCTCCATACTTGATTGCTAGTTTTATAACTGCAATAACAGCCTCGTACTCGGCCTTGTTATTAGTCATCTCGGGGCATTGTATGGACTGGCAAATTATTTTGCCCGTGGGGACCTTGAGAACGAGTCCTAGCCCTGATCCCGAGGCATTAGCGGCACCGTCAATGTAAAGAGCATGTAGGTCGGTGTTGGATGGGGCACGATGTGCCTCTCATTCCGCCTCTGGCAGTATCTCTATGCTGAAGTCGGCTACGAAGTCAGTGAGTAATTGCGACTTGATGGTGATTCTCGGGAGATATGAGATATCGTGCTTGCTGAACTCTATGGCCCATCTGGCGAGCCTGCCTCACAACTCAGGCTTATGTAGGATGCTTCTCAAGGGGAAGGTTGTCACTACTTTTATGGGATGGCATTTAAAATAGGGTCTGAGCCTCCGTGAAGCTACGACCAACGCCAGAGCTAATTTTTCAAAGTGTGGATACCGTGTTTCGGCATCCACTAAGGTTTTGATAATATAGTAAATATGGGATTACGTATATTGGGTCTTACAAACCAATACTGCGCTGACGGCGACCTCGGATACGGCCAGGTACTCTGGCAGGGGATCGCCAGGATTTTCTTTGGCTAGCAATGGTGGCAAAGATAGGTACGCCTTCAGTTTTCTCAAGGTTTCGACGCACTCCTCATTCCATTGTAACCCATTGTCCTTTCTCAGTACATTGAAGAACTTGTGGCATCTGTCAGAGGATCACGAGATGAATCTAGATAGGGCAACTATTCGCCTCGTCAACTTTTGCACCTATTATTTGTTGTTCAGTACTTCAGTATTGCATCTATCGCCTTGATCATATCTGTGTTGACCTCGATAGCTCGTTGTGATACGAGAAATCCGAAGAATTTCCCTAAGGCTACGCCGAAGGTGCATTTCTCGGGGTTCCGTTTCATCCTGTACCTCCTCAATATTCTGAAGGCTTCCTTCAGGTGGTCAATGTGATCCTCTTTTCTTGTCGACTTCACCAGTATATCATCGATATAGACTTCCATAGTCTTACCGAGCTACTCTTTGAACATCTTGGTGACTAGTTTCTGGTATGTAGCCCCTGTATTTTTGAGTCTGAAAGGAATTACCTTGTAGCAGTAAATCCCTTGGTGGGTGATGAAAGTCGTCTTCTCCCGATCCTCCTCAGCCATCATGATTTGATTGTAGTCTGAGTAGGCATCTAGGAAGCTCAACAGCTCATGTCCTGTAGTGGCGTCGTCAATTGGTCGATGTGAGGTAGTAGGAATGAATCCTTCGAGCATGGTTTGTTCAGATCAGTGAAATCTACGCACATTCTCCACTTCCTATTTTTCTTTTTGACCATGACGACGTTGGTGACCTATTGGGGGTACTTTGATTCCCCGATGGAGTTGTTGGCAAGTCATTTGTCCACTTCCTCGCTGACCACCTTATTGATTGCGGCATTGAATTTCCTTCTCATTCGCCACACGGGCTGATGTAATGGATCGATGTTCAACTTGTGGGTGGCGATGTCTCGGGGAATCCCTGGAATATCTGAATGGGAGAAAGCAAATAGATCTGCATGGTTGTTTGGAATTCACGATACTTACTTAGGTCGGCGAGGCCATGGCCGATGTAGGCTTTCTTCGCTGGGTCGGTGTCGTCCAATTGGACTGGGTCAAGATCTTCGACCATTGCTTTACAGGCTTCCACGACGTCCGAATCTCTGATGGCATCCATTGTCGGGTCGACTTTAGTCCCCGACACGGCTAATTAATATGCCTCTGCACTCGCCCCTTTCAGTTGTTGGGTGTGGGCACATTCTTGAGCTATTTTGTAGCATTCGTACACGGTGCGTGGCTCTCCCCTAATGCTGAATACTCCCCATAGGGTAGGGAATTTGATAACTTGGTAAAGGCTTGAAGGAACTGCTCGCATGACGTGTATCCATGGGTGTCCTATGATGACTTTGTACGGCGTTTCTTGGTTCATCACGTGGAAAGTTGTTTCCAGCGTGACATCTCCCGCTAAGACGGGCAGTGTTATTTCTCCAGATGTCCATTCCACTGCATTGTTGAAACTAGCTAGTGTTATGCATTGCGGTATTACCCTATCCTCGAGTCCCATTTGTGTAAGGACCCTTGGGTGGATAATACAGGCGCCACTTAAGTCGTCAATCATAACCTTTTTAACATCCGTATCAGCGATACGTAAAGTAATAACTAAAGCATTATAGTGAGGGAAAGACAAACGTTGGCATTAGACTTATTGAAGGCGATACTATCTTCGAAGTCATCATACCATTCATGGGAGAGGGTCTGTTTCAGTCTGTGTCTATTGGAGAATTTGACATGATTGATCACTGAGTCGTCGCCACCACCGACGATCATATTTATCGTTCATGTTGGGGAAAACAGCTTTGGCAGCCCACGGGGTTGTTCCCGTCCGCGTGCAAAGTTGATTTTCCCTTTTGTCGTTGAGTAACTCCCTCAGGTATCCCTTGTTCGGCATCATGACCACTTCTTGCCGTAGGCCTATGCAATCTACGGTTTTGTGTCCCCATTCTTGATGGAACTCATATAGGACATTTGATTTCCTTGTGGCAGGTCTGACTTCATCTTCTGCGGCCACTACACCTTGGTGCCTAACTTCTCGAGTGCGTACACTATTTTTGAAGGAGACACGCAAAGTTATGTGCGGATAATAAGGGAGCGTACCTTTTTCATTTCAAAGTAGGGCAATGTGTCGCTGTAACACATCTGTGTGTTTGGGTGGCAGATGGGAGGATCTGGTGTATGGTTGATGTCGGTCTCTGTTGGAGTGTGGGAGTTGTTCTCGCCATCCTTCGTTGCATCGATCTCTCCTTGTTTCTGAGTATATCGCTGTTAGCCATTGAGTTGGCCCATTGAGATCATCCTCGTCCGCTCGTACCTCGGCACAATAGGCGTTGTGGATTTCCTACCCATGTGGTAGGGGAATATTTTATGAGGCGGCTCAGCAGCTTCTTGGTCGCCCTCGAACCGTCACTGCTTAGCCCGTTCTAGAAAACGGCGACTGTCATACCTTCCGATACATTTGGCAGACTCATCCTTATTCCTTCTGATACGTCTGGCGAGGAAGTCCCAAACCCCCTCACTTGTGGTTTGCCTAACGTTGAAGATATCGTTGACCCTTGCTTCTGCCTTTTTCGCACCCGCATGGGCGGTGACGAACTTATCCGTCATTTCTTCGAATGTTGATATTTCCTTGGCAGGCAACATGGAATACCACATCAAGTCCCCTCCGGTTAACGTCTCGCCAAACGTTTTCTGCAGCACCGATGATACCTGTTCTTTCGATTGTTCGTTGCCCTTCACAGCACTGATGTAGTGGATTAGATGATCCTCGGGATGAATGGTTACGTCGTACACCCTCAAGTAGGGATGCATCTTGAAGGTTTTTGGGATAGAGTAGGGGGCAGTTTCTTAAGAGTATGGATACTCTACAAACCTTCGCATGTCGCATTTTGGTAGCAACTTGGGGGCTCCGGGGATCTTGTTGACCCTCTCCTGGTGTTCCTTCATCTGGTCGCGGAGTGCTTTGTTTTCGTTTTTTATTTCTTCCATCTTCCTTAGGATGGCAGTTAGCGTACCATCGTTGTTTTGTGCCTCGATGGGTTGGTTATTTACTCGTGTATCCTCAGGTTCGCCCATGGCAACGGTGATGCTTACCGTTAGCACAGACCTGATGTTGTCTTGCGGTGATTTCTCAACCAAGCCACTTAGGGTTCTTGTTAGCCACTCTTCCAGTAGCTTTTTAACCACCGAGGGTACTTCTTTAACAGCAGACGTGAAAACTCTTTTTTCGTGCAAGATCGTTAGATCTTCAGATGGGGAAGATGAGATCTCTGCACCTGGTGTGATGCTGGGGGTTGCATTAGTGATGACATCGTCACTGGCCTCGTTGAGAAGACCAAGAAGATTGGCTGTGACACTCACTATAGCTTTTGATCTAGTGTTATTTTCAGCCATCTTTTATTTTTGTGTGATGTAGAGAAAGGCAGTTGGTTGATCTCTAGGTGGATACTATGATTTTGATTCTCGAAATCCCCACAGACCGCCATATTGTTTGTCTCAAAAGTTAAGAATATACTTTGTAAGCTAAAAAACAATCAAAAATATGAAAGGATAAATCGTAATCAAATATAATAAACCTACAAATGTAAGAATGGCATTATTGTTGTAGATATAATATTGTAAGATAATATTATGAACTCAAGAGAAGTTGTTCATTAGAGATAGAGGTAGAGAGAGAATAGGAGAAAATGATAGAGTTGTATTATTCATGAATAACACTCATGTTTTTTACAATGGGAATGTCCTCCTTATATGGGGGGGGACTTCCTTAAAATAATAATAAAAATTCAAGAAGAGGTCGACGTCCTCCTTGCGAGGACGCCAGGTTTCAACTGGCGTTGCCTTTACCCTTATGTCCGAGCCGTGCCTTTACTATAACAGATATATGCTTACTGGCGGTACCCTTTGGCGTAGAGACGTATATGGCCAAATTTGACCTCATACAACACTTTTAGCGGCTTTTAAAATAATAGCCGAAAAAATATATAATTTTATGTATATTTTATATTATATATATTGTATACAAAAAATATATAAATTTTATATAATTTTACGGCTATCAAATATAAATAGTTTTCGCCAAGAACTAAAAGTCAAGAGACATAAGAAAATTTTGGGAAGTTTACGATGATGATATTCTAGGCGACGGTAATATAATAAGCGTCCTAAATCGACCTTGTTCTAAAATTAAACATTTCGAACATTAACGCGCATACACAAGAATATTGTTAACTCCCCTAAGATAACTCTGTCAAAAAGTTATAATTTAATTATTTCAATTAAATAACTAAATAAGGAAGCAGAACATTACATTCTCCTATCTGTTTAATATTTACATATTCATATTGCTCAACCACTCTCCTCAGCTAAATTGAATTATTCTCGTGTACTATACAATTTTAAAAAGTAATGGCACCTCCAATATGACCAAAGTGTCCAAATTATGTCCTATTAGCAAGACTTTTCCATGTGTGAAAGCAAGGTTAGTTTGAGCACCAAGCCAAGCCAGTTATAGAAAAGTATTCAATCTCTTAATTTAATACAAAACCAAAAAAAAAAATATCAAACACTTTCCTGGTTAGAAGTCTTCTTTGTGTTTCATTTCTATAGGACTTTGTTTTTCACATATTTGCCTAAGATTCCACGTAAAGGAAACAGTCAACTAACTCCCTCCAATTGTCATTACCTAGCTACTTCACCTTCCTTTCACCTTCTCTTTCCAAATTCTATAAAATCTAAGCCACTTTCCCTATTTTTAAGCAAGTAGTTCAGTTTCTTGATTCATTCATCCAAAACCAACAAAGAGAATTCCCTTTAAATAATAGCCAAAAAATAAGCAGTTGTTCTCAAATATGGATAGACTTGTATCAACTTTGTTGTTCTCATCATTCTTGTTATTTACTACTACTACTTGTTATGCTCAGAGTCAAAACTGTTCAGCATTTGCATTTAGAAATAATCGGAATTTTGCAACTTGTAATCCTCTACCTTTGCTCAATTCTGTTCTTCACTGGAGTTATCATCCAGAAAATCACACAGTTGATGTTGCTTATAGACATGGAGGAGTTACAGACTCAGATTGGGTAGCTTGGGGTTTGAATATTAATGGAGGAAGAATGGCTGGTGCACAGTGTTTGGTTGCATTTAAAAATTCAAGTGGTCAAATTCAAGGTTACACTGCTCCTATTGCTGATTATTTTACTCAGTTAAGACAAGGTTCATTGAGTTTTAATGTGCCAAGAATTGAAGCAGAGTTTTCAAACAATGAGTATATTATATTTGCAAGTCTGGAACTTCCTAGTGGAAGGACTAGTTTTAATCAGGTTTGGCAAAATGGCCAAGTTTCTGGTCAGAATTTGCAACCTCATAGCCGGTCTGGTGATAACATGAGGTCTTTTGGAAGTGTTGATTTTGTAACTGGCCAATTAGGGAATGATGGTGGTAGCTCAATCACTTCTACACAACGTAAAAGACATGTGAGTTCACATCTCTTTTAAATTTAACGGCGAAAATACTTGATTTCTACTTTAGTATATCATATATAGCTTTCTTTTCCCTGCGCCGAGGGTCGTTTGTAAACAGCCTCTCTGCCCTCTCGGGTAGAGGTAAGGCCTGTCTACATATTACCCTGGGTTGTTGTTGTTATATCATATATAGCTTACCTTAGAGTTTAAATCATGGAAACAACTAGAATGATGTGTTAGTGTAAATTCTTAATGCATAGAAGGGTAAACTAATTTCAATCATTGACAGGTTCATGGAGTATTGAATGCAGTGAGTTGGGGGATATTAATGCCAATGGGTGCAGTAATTGCAAGGTATTTGAAGGTATTCAAATCAGCAAATCCAGCTTGGTTTTATTTGCATGTTGCTTGTCAAACTAGTGCCTATGCTGTTGGTGTTGCTGGATGGGGCACTGGTCTCAAACTTGGTAGTGATTCTGTTGGTATCAAATTCACTACTCACAGGAATATTGGCATCACTCTCTTCTGCCTTGGAACTCTTCAGGTATTAATTAATTACACTTTTTATTAAATAGACTTTTATACACATCTGCACCATAAGGGTCTATTGTACGCAACCTTATCCTACATAACACAAGAGTGAGGCCCATTATTAATTGCTAAATTTGTATGAATGAATAATTTTCAGGTGTTTGCTTTGCTACTGAGGCCAAAGCCAGACCACAAATACAGAATATATTGGAACATTTATCACCATGCAATTGGATACGCAGTGATCAGTCTGAGCATTACGAATGTGTTTGAAGGATTTGATGCTTTGAATGGGCAAAAGAATTGGAAAAGAGCTTACATTGGAGTGATTATTGCCTTAGGGGCAATTGCTGTTTTATTAGAAGCATTCACTTGGTTCATTGTCATTAAAAGGAAGAAAACAGACTCTAATAAAAATGGAACAAATAGTCATGTTAATGGTTATGGAAATGGGACACATCAGCAGGCATAAAACAGATAGATTTTGGACTCTATATAAAATGTTTTTGGTTATTTGGTTTAGATTATTGTTTATTTATGATGTTTTAGCATTATATTTTGGGTCCTTTTTTCCTTCTTTGAAGATTGATATATTCTTGTATACATACATGTTGAGACACCACCTATTTGTGGTTTATATATATTTTATCACTATTAGTAGTCCTTTCATCTAGTATTTTGTTTTAAAGAGTTCTCTTTTAGCTTATATCACTCTCACATAGTATATGATTTTAACTTATACTTAAAGATAAATAGTGTAAAATTTTTTTCACCTAAAAGGTTACCTGCAATAACGAGTGACTTTCTACGACATGTCTTATTTGATTACTTTAAAAATAAAGTAAAAATCTGCCACTGCCACCTGTACCATCTCGGCCTCCCCATCCCCCTCCCCTTCCCCCACCAAAAAAACAAAAAGACAAGAGGAGTTACAGTAATGCCAAAAATATTTACAGCATGCATAAATTATATAGTTATTTATATACAACTATATATATATATATGTGTGTGTGTGTATTGTATATATGTTAGTTATTTTATTGAGTGAACCACTATGTGGGTTAATTTCTTAAAAAACAAATGATTTGCCAAGTGGCATTTGTTGGCATAAAAGTTGGAAAATCATGGAATGGGCCTTCTAGAAATTGAAACTTCAAAAACAGAGAATTCTGAGGCTAAGTTGAGAAGCCAAATGTTGAATAGTTGCAAATGCAAGCAAAGTCATTGTCTTTGTTTATTAAGTAGTATATAATTTTTCTAGAAGAATTGCCCGATTTGCTAGTCAATACCTAATTTGCCAAGAAAAAGTCAAGTCCACTTAACTACGAAACTACTATTTAAATCAGCTTCGTCTTTAAAATGATATATAAATTCAAAAACAGTTGCTTTATTATGAAACAATAAAAGTATGAAGAACAATGTTGCAGAAAGAGAGGGGAATTATTATTGATTTTGGAATGAATTACAATGAAATAGAACCCTTTATTTATAGGGAGAAGGTGACTTGGTCTATACTCCAGCCTTGGTCGAAAGTTTTAACCAGTGGGTTTTTTATAGGGTTGTAGAGGTGGATAAGTATTTTGTGGAGCTGGATGGATATTTTGCGGAGCTGGAGCACGCCATTGTGGGTAAGGAGGAGGTTGAGCATATGACTGTGCATGTTGAACAAGGTATTGGGATGGCTTGGCTGAGTATTGGGAGTTTTATGGGGAAAAGTAATGTTGAGGTGGATTATATGGAGCTTCGGTATAGGTTTGAGGTCGGGGTCGAGGATGGGTGTATTGACGAGGTGAACCCCTCGGACCATTCCATGATCCGGAGACAACCATAGCGACATCTTCCTTCTTCTTCTTGCCTAGGAAACTTCAGGTACCACTTTGGATTGCCTGGGTGGTTCCTTTTATAGCATAATAGCTCATGATCTTACTCGACTTGAGGCCCTCATCTACCATTTCTCCCATCTTAACCACATCATTAAAAGACTTACCAATGTCTGAGATCAAATGGCCATAGTAAGTGGGCTCCAGGGCTTGAAGAAAATATTTAACCATCTCGTCCTCTTCCATTGGAGGATTGACTCGTGCAGCTTGATCCCTCTATCGGTACCCATAATCTCTAAAGCTTTCACTGGGTTTCTTTTACATCTTGGTTAGAGATAGGCGATCAGGAACAATGTATATATTGTACTAAAGAGCCGGGCAAAGGCCTGAGCCATATCGTCCCAGGTGTACCACCTGCTAATGACCTGGCGGGTGTATCATTCTAAAGCTGCCCCACTCAAACTTTGGCTGAAGTATGCCATTAGCAATTCGTCTTTTCCCCCTACACCTCTCATTTTGCTGCAATAACCCCTCAGATGAGCTACAGGGTCCCCATGTCCATCATACAAGTCAAACTTGGGCATCTTGAACCCAACAGGTAGTTGGACATCGGGGAACAAACACAAATACTTATAGGCCACACTCACTTGGTTTCCCAAACCTTCAATATTTCTTAATGATTTCTCCAGACTCTGTACCTTCCTAAACATCTCTTTTTGCTCTGCGTTCTTGGATGGTTTATCAGTTTCAACATAAGCCTCAAATTGGGGAGTGTAAGAGTAAAGATCTGGGATTTTGAAGGTGGGCTTCGGTGTATAGTAGTGGGTATCTGGAGCGGGGAATGCAGGCTCACTAGAGGATCGGTAGAGGGTAGCTTGTAGACGAGGTACAAAAATAAGAGCAAAAGTCGGAGCAGGGTACGAGGTTGTTTTGGCTGGTGGAGCATGAAAATTTTGGGCCGAAGTGTCGGGATAGTTGTGGTAAGGGATAAAACACGGTGCATGTTGAGGGGAAAGGTCAACGGTAGTGGGAACCTGGGCTTGTGATAGTGGTGGGATAGTTGCAGGGTTTTTTGTGTCGTTGGTAGGGAACGAAGGTGGAGGGTGTCCCTTAATACAGGCTTGGTACATCTCCGCTATCTCATGTTTCAACCTCCGGACCTCCTCTTGTAATTTCGATTCCGCCTCAACAATCTCCCTTGGTGGGTCTACAACTCTAGTGTTTATTTCCTTTCTAGCCATGATTGTTTGACATTTTGATCGGATGTTGTATGGATGACTTGCCAGGGTGCCAACAAACTAATCACCTCCCTAAAAATTAAATAAAGGTAACAAAGGGCGACAACACAAAAACCACCATGTTAGCATTAGGGCATTTAATCATATAATAATATCACATTACGTGAAATGCACCTAGAAATAATTAATGGTTCTAAAATGGCTTTGAGGGTCGCAGGGTCGTATTGCATCATCCCGATTTGCTCATTTAAATCCTTCCTTGTCTTTCTTCTACACCTATTATAACTTTTCTTCTTTTTTTTTTTGAACCAAAAATGATTTGATCGAACCCGATGTAGGCTGCCTACGTATCATATCCCTCATGAATCAGAAGCGTAGTTCTGGAAAATTGATGGAAAATAAACTAAACTAAAATCTTTTTTTTTTTTGGAATTTTTCATTTAAAACTTTTCGACATCAAAATACAAAGAGAAGTAGGATAATGAAAGACATAACAGACTTGACTACACTATGACAGACTCTGATGCTACCTTAATACTCCTAGACAAGATATCAAAGTAAAAGAAAACATAAGACAATCTCAAAACACCTAAATAGAATGACTCCTCAAGTTGCTCCTGAATGCGACGATCCTGGCTAGGATGGTCCTAAGCTGCCTATCATGCTCAAACTCTGCAATATGCCTCGTAAAGAAACACCGACGCTGGGAACAAAGACCCTGGCTTGTGCCCCCGCATCTTGAAGGCCGACCCCAAACAAATACTAGCTATGCTACGCCATGTTTGTTGTTAATCCCGCTAACTGAGACTTTATCAACTCAAGCTTATCCCAAGGATCTTGGTCCGAGGCCTCCTCAAAATCATTTGTCTGAAATGCCTGACCCCTAAGTTGTGCTAGCAACGGGGCGTTGACCCCTGGTGGGATGGACTGTAACCAAATAAGGTACTCCTGAGTACACTCGGGCCTACCAACGTCCTTTACTAATGTATTTTTCTTCATCCTCTTTGCGTTGTTCCAGTATTGCACCCACTTGATTTAATCAGCCGCCTTTTTGCTAAAATTCATGATGTGCCTACGAAGATTCAAAGATGGAGGCTCGTCTTGTCTTCTGCCCAACTGTTGCATTACTCTAACAGAAGTGTACGGCCTGACACACTTGAGTCCTATCATCATAAGGAAAGGCTTCATGAGGCATCCTACCAAAATATCATCTAAAGGTAGCCAAAGGTAAACCCACAAAACATTCCCATTTGTCATCCAATCAAGGAACTCAATCTAAGCTATGACGCCTACTGGTATGAAAACTTAGGAGATTTCATCATACGCTCGATGTATACCACTCGATCCCTTAAGGCACGGTCGATAGGACAAAGTAAGGAAGTTGTGTGCAAATGCTACATCATCCACAATTGTAGCAAAAGGTTACTTCCCTCAAAATACGTGATACCTCCCCTAACCTCACACAGGGCTCGGTACAACTCTGCTAAGATCATCAACATAACGGTAACGGTTTTGCGTTGCTTCTCATAAAATAGTGCCATTACCACTAACTGCAAACGGGTGCTAATGTGCTTCTCATCTAATGGAAAAACTAATAATCCCAACAAAGCAAGGCTGAAAGCTTCGAGGCGACATCTTTGCCACTTTGCTTTGGTTGTGCAAAACTCATCCCAAAAGACGTCAAAGCTATCCTGTGGTCCAAATCTAGCAAACAAATAATCCAAGGATATCCAGGACTGCTCGAGGCATTTTAAATGCTTAATATCTCAGGCCATTGCCGTTGAGGAAGGGCCTGTATAGCTTGAACGAGTGAGACCGGACATTTCCGCCAAAGTACGAGTCATCTCACATTCTCCAAATCTGAAAATCAAATTTTACGGATCCCAATAAATCAGCATCGCCTCCACTAAATCTGGGCGGGGTGTGATATCAAGAAGGGAAGTCAGGGTGCCCAATTTTTGCATTAACTCATGCTGCTCTAATGATGAAAACATTTTCCACCACTTAATTAATTTCCTAGGAATCTTTACTACCATCAGCACTTTGGATCGAATCAGCGGGTCCATACCTGAATGAAGAAAACATGGTTAGTGACTCGAGACACCACGTGACACCACAATATTTCCTAGCGGACAAATACAAGACGCAATTTGGCTATATTTTGCAAAATGGCCTAAGTGGCTGAAAGTGGCTATTCATGCAAATTTGACAAAGTTGACCCCTAATGCATGAAAAGTACTCCATTTAAAGCTTGAATGACTCCAATATCCCAACGATCATGGCCTTAAAAATTGCTTTACGAAAATGGATCCTTTATACAAAAAAGGCTGATGTGGCCAAATGTGGTTGGGGACACAAACACGATATGGATGGACCTTAAGTGATATGTCCATGAGTTGTAAACACCAAATTTTAAGACATGGGTAATTGGATCACTTTTGCAAAAATAACCATATTCTGCAAGAATGGCTGATGTGGTCAAAAGTGGCTAGACATGCAAACCCGATAAGAATGAACCTTAGAATTAAGAGGATACTTTATTGTAGACCCTAGGCTCTAAGACAGGAGATAACAAACTACTTTGAGAAAATACTCCTATTTTGGCAAAAATGGTCGATGTGGCCAAATACTCGTACATGCAAGATTTGGCTACGACCTCGGAAGCCAAGGACCTACGACCTACTAGGAAGACCGGACCCTATGTGGGTTGCCTACGTATCACGTCTCAAAAGACGAGAATCATGTTCGCGTAGTTCGAAAAATGCAACTAATTTGAAAAAAAACTATATTTTTGTCTTTTTTAAAAATAATGAAAAATGTAAAATATTTTTAAACTTTCTTTTCCTTTTTAACAAATTTTGGAAAATGATGGACAATGTAAAAATCTTTTTGGATTCTCTTTTTTTCTCTTTTTTTTTTGAATTTTGAAAAATAATGGGAAAGTATAAAATCTTTTTTTAGATATTTTCATTTTCACTTTTTTTTTGGAAAACTATGAAAAAAATACGAGCGAGCCCTACTTGCTTCATTTTTCACCCTTCTTTCCAAGATATTGGTCCGCCAAATGACTTTTTACCCTCATAGATACAATATTTAGCACATAGGATGATTACATGTCATTGTGGGCTATGGGCCCATTTTGACCAAATTTGGACAGGCTTTCTACAAAGGGACACGGTACCTGGGATCAAGCCCTAGCTACTTGGTCTAAATGACATGATGCAAATAAAATGACCTAAAAGCTGACCTAAGTTTGGGGTTTACTAACAAGGCAATTCGGGGGAGCGTATGGTCGTTGGTGGCTGCTCAAGCTTTCCACCCACTCCATACATCTGACCCCTCCTCCCTCTCCCCCCCCCCTCCCCCGACACCCTTCCTAAGTCAAGGATGACTCAACAAAGAGATCGTGCACGCGACGCGTGCTCCGAGACTTGTTGTAGAAAGAATTGACCGGGTAATGCATAAAAAACATCAACCAAATATTCTAAAAGCCAACAAAATCAAGTACTAGCTCGAACCAGCAATTCCCCAGCAGAGTCGCTAGAGATGTCACATCCCTTTTTTTCAAAAAACCCCACCAAACCCTCTTAAATTAATAAAATAATTTAGTAAAGCTTGAAAGAGTTTTCAATTTTTGAAAGTGACAAAAATAGTGTTCAAAAGGAAATAACTCAGAGTCACCACCTGACATTGATTTCGGTGTGCCAGGTCACCATTTTTCCTAAAAATAATTTTCTTTTAAAACACTTTGGACTCCAAAATATAAGTCCACACCAAAGATTCGGGTAAGGGGGTTCATTTGACTTGGGAAGAAAGTGTTAGGCACTCCCCAAGTCCCGTAAGTACGGTTGCGCACTTTATCTAATCCGCTTTGGAATACTCAATTGAGGTAAAAACAACACAAAAAACAAAATAAGTAAACACACAAGAGGTTCAAGGTCGTCCCAACCTAATAAGAGAAAATAAAAATTAAAAGAAAAGTCACTAACCTATACTACGACTTCTTCACCATGCTCGTCAAGGCCTTCAAAATATTTACATAGTTCTTCGGGACATACCCCGGATTATAATATATCAAATTCTTCGGGGCATTCCCCGGATAAATTTAACTACGGGAACGACCTCCTACCTCAAGACCAACTAAATCCTAAAGCTTGCCTATCCACGTGATGACGTCCTAAGCATGCTCCTAACTAACGTACAAAAGTAATAAAATAAGAGAGGAAGAACGTATTTCAAGGTTTAACTTATTTTTCAATTTATACCCAGCCCATCAAACCGATCACATAATTCATACAATAGCTTGGTTAACAAGATAGTCATTCGGCACAAAAACACCCATTCAAAGCATATAAAGGAAGAGACAGCTAACATGATAAACAAGGTGTGAATCAAGTATGATACTTCCCGCAAAACTATCGTGAAAATGAGCTAATGGATCGACTAACTTCAGTGATTATGAGGTATGAGGATAGAGCCATCACCACACAAAATTTCCAAACTATTCAATGAAAATTAAATCAATAACATTCTTCGTATAAAAGCTTACCAGCTAAAACAACGATTTAACAAAACATACTGCATCCGTGACTAAACAAGAGCTTGACTCTAAATTTTAAAACATGCCATTTTTATAAGAGCTAATTATTTCATTATCTCTTCCTAATCAGTAGGATTAATCACTTGAAGACGAAAATCATAACAAAAACTATACGAAAAACATGACTCCATCAATTTTTATATATGACATCCTAACAAGAACTAATTATAGCTTATATTCTCCTACATCAAATAATCTAACCATTTTAAGAATGAAACCGCATAGCAGAAAAGATTTTCCGTAAAAGAACGTCCTGATCTCATGGCTTATTTTAACCATCATACGGATAAAGATCAGCAGAAAACGTCAGTAAATGTCAACATTATTGGAGTCACATGAAATATTTTAATCTACACGAACGATGCTAAAACTTGATCACACAAGAATAAAGATCTATGGGTCAATATTTATGAAATGAATTAGATCTCTTATAGTGCAACTGCCAAAACTCATGGGAAAGAGCGGAGTTAACAAACATTTGCAGGAAAATTCAACCCATACGCCTAAGAGAAAGACCAGTATCATATTTTGATCCCACATAAACCAGACATCAAAAGAAGAGAGAGAAATGAAACTGAGAATGTAATTTTTGATTGAATTTTGTTGATCAATATGACCACAGTACTTCGAATGCTCAACAAGAAAGCAACAAATTAAAGCAGAAAATCGGATCAAGAAACACGAACGCGAGCACCTCGATCTGGCACGAGTCCACGCGACTCCAACCTTCGAACCAAAATTCTGGATTCAAACCAACTCCATTGTCCAAATCTAAAACTGAAAGAGACGAAGTATTTTCTGAAGTTTTGAAGACTAACTCACACCAACAAAACGTTTTTCCTTCTATATATATATATATTTCGACTTTCTTTAACTGTCTGTCACTTAACTGCTTACCTGTTATAGAATTATCATATTTCGTTTTTATTGGTTTATTGTTTTCGTATTACTTGTCTTATCTGCTTAATTATAGATTACTTTGTGTTTTTCGTGATTTCTTGTTCTCAGTCATTATTATGCTTATTACTCAATGGATCAGAGTACTCACATTACTTCATGCACCGTGTGTGCGCAGATACAGGCATTACAGAGTCTGCTCCTGAGTGCCGATCCTCCCAGTCCAGGCAGTGATTTAGAGACTACAAGCTAGTTGTTGGTGTCTGCAGCCCCCGTGCCTTCCTTATCTTATCATTTTCATGCTCTTAGAACTATTGTATCAGATTTAGTGTTCAGTAGACATGTATCTGGATTTATTAGTTGCTCATGACATGTGACACCCCGGTTTAGGTTGTGTCGGGATGGTTTTTTCTGTTGTTAACATTACTTCCGCAAACTATGATTATTATATCGTGTTTTATAACTCTTTATGGCATTTAACTGCTTAAAAGAGGTGTTCTATCTTGGTCTTGCTGGTCTTGTCTTCACGAGAGGCGCCATCACGACCGGGTTCGGGAATTGGGTCGTGACAAATATTGTTAAAATTATTTGAATATTAATAATTTATTCTTAAAATTTTAATATAAATTCCAATTTAGTCATTTCATTTAAAAGCTTCATTGTTCGGGCCTTAGAAAGTACGAAAAATTCTAAAAATACCTCTAAATTATTGGAAAAGGTTTTAAAATACCCTTCATCCACTTATTGGGCTAAAAATATACCTTCGTCTACCTTGTTGGTTCAATTATGTCCTTTGATTAGGTCAATGCTGTTATTTAAATTCCACGTGACAACTTCTTATTGGCCGAAATTAATACATCTAAACTATTAAAAAGACCCACCCATATCTATTCATTTTTTGGACTAACCCGCCCCAAGTACTAGCCTGACCCGAATAAAAGGTTCAAATTAAAAAAAAAAAAAGACAGCTCCATTTTCATCTAACTCATGGATTTACATGTGTTCATTTTCTTGATTAATCTTATGTATAGCATTATCATTGAATAAAGGTTCATGAACAAATTAAACAAACAAGAAAAGCCTAGCATGAATAAGCTAGTGATTTTCTTGACAATAATGTAGGACTAAAACCTAGGGTAGTTCAATGGTTTATGATATCTCTACACAATCACTTTGAGATCTTTCCGTTATGTGAAAATAATTAAATTAAACTTACTTGAATATAATGTAATTTGTGTCTATCATGTAAATTGAACTAAATGCCATAACAAGAAAAAAAATCACGTAATAAATTTGCATGTATATGTTCGCTGAACTTCTATGGAGCTTTTGTTCCATAGAGTGTGATAGAACTAGGGCCTTTTTAAATAGTTCAGGTGTATTTTTACCCTTTCTCCGTAGAAAGTATTGAAAAAGATAAAATGTAGTATCTTTTAAGTTTGGTATTATTTAATTAACTTGGTGATTGAAAATTATTTGTATTTATATTTGGAAATTTTGTTCTAGATTTGAGATAGTAGATTTAGAACACGTTTGGCCATAAATTTTGCCAAAATATATTTGGGGGGTTTTTTTTTTTTGGCAAATACATTTTAGTTCATAAAGTGTATTCATTTTTTGATAAATTCCCAAAATTCAAAACCCCAAATCCCAAAACATTATTATTATGTTTTTTAAAAATTTCCCCAAACTTCTATATTTTTAAAAGAATCCATCATTTATTATTTTGTAACAATGTTATTTCATCTTTTCGGTCATCTGATAATGTATTATGTAATTTATTATAAAAAGATAATTTTGTACCAAATTATTTATGTTTAAGACTATGCTATATAATAAATGTTATTGATTAAGGCACTGTAGAATATTTATGATAGTTTTTAGAACTTACCAATATAAATCATGTTTTATATTTTTAAAAGAAAAAAGTAAAATATGTTTTGTAGACTAATGTCGAAATACATTTTTATCATCAAACAAATACCAGCAACTAGTTAACAGCACCGCATGTTGGCAGTGAAAATGTTCATTAATCTTGGTAAAAGTGAAGAGTGAAATACGAGGAAACAAAAGCTCCACCACAGAAATGAAAAGACCCACAGCAACAAAACAGCAGATAATTAGCCAAAATCTCAAAAATGAAGTACGTTGGGGCTCTGGGCAAAACAATGGTTTTATCACTATCTTCACGCCCTTCTCTCTTCACTTCCTCTATAAGGAATACCTTTTATAGCTTCCCTATTCGTCAATATAGCACTAGTCTTTTTGTTCTTTACCCGTCTAAGAACTCTAGTAGAACTAGGAACAAGTTGCTGAGATGTCACAGCAATTCTTTCTTGACCCATGCCGTCGCCACCGATTCTTCTGAAGCTCCTGCTGCCGCCGATGAACGGACAAATGGTGATGCCCCAGTTGAGAAAATTGTTCTGCCCACTAACGAATCGTCCGACACACTCCTTAGAGTTCGCCACACGGTAATGTACTTTTTTTGGATTTTTTATTTGGGTATTGTAGAAATAAATCCATTTCTACTATTAGGTTTAAGTTAAAAAGTTTTACACAGTGCAGATAACTCTATTTAATTGCACTAATTGGTAATTTTTGATAAATTGTAATACTAAGTAACTTGTTATACCAGGTCAAATTATAATGAAAATTGAAAATATTTTCATCCAAATGAGTGACAATTACAGAAATAAGTAAACACTAATACATTGTTGCCAATCTTTAATGCCACTGATAGTTTAGAGGTGGATCCATGATTTGAACTTTATGAACTTTATGGATTCGCGATTATATTACAATGACCTGAAGTGCTAACAAATTTAATATTTGTACATGTTTAGTGGATTTTCTTACACATATATAGGGTCTCATCCAAAGCTAATGAGTTCGGCCGAACTCATAGCTTACACCTTGGATCAACTCGGGACAAATACAACAATAACATATTCAGTGCAATCCCACATTGTGGGGAGTATAAAGTATGCGCAGACCTTAACCCTGCCTCGTGGAAGTAGATAGGTTGTTTCCGAAAGACCCTCGGCTCAAGAAAAACAATTCTCATTTGAACCGGAGAATAGTAATAAGGAGGTCGTGCCGGAAATTCTAATAAAGATTAGAACTTTAACAACAAAAATAACAAAGCAGTAATATAACCAAGTAAGGGGAACAACAGATGCTACTGGACATCAAGTATAAGAAAATACTAAAATGATAATACTAGTATTGATATGGAAACAAAAAACAAACAGCCAAAACCAATGTAGCATATATGGAGTCCTAAACTCGACAGCCAAATAACCTTCTACTTTAATCTTCGACCTCCATATCTTACTATCTAGGGTCATGTACTCGGTAAGTTGGAGACATGCCATGTCTTGTCTAATCACTTCTCTTCGATATTTCTTCGGTGTACCTCTACCTTTCCTCCGACCCACAATATCCAATCTCCGGCACCTCCTCACCGGGGCATATGTGCATCTTCTCTTCACATACCGGTACCACCTTAGCCTCGCTTCCCTCATCTTATCGTCTACAGAGGCCACTCCCACCTTGTCCCGAATAACTTCGCTCCTAATCATAACTCTCCTACTATGCCCACACATTCACGTCAGCATCCTCATCTCCACTGCTTTCATCTTTTGAACACAAGAGTTCTTGGCTGACCAACACTCTGGCTCATAGCTGGCCAACACCTGGGACAGATGTAACTCAAAATAATGTTCTTATAGTGTTTGTACCACCTTAGCCTCGCTTCCCTCATCTTATCGTCTACAGAGGCCACTCCCACCTTGTCCCGAATAACTTCGCTCCTAATCATATCTCTCCTATTATGCCCACACATTCACCTCAGCGTCCTCCTCATCTCCACTGCTTTCATCTTCTGAACACAAGAGTTCTTGACTGTCCAACACTATGGCCCATGCAACATAGCTAGCCAACACCTGGGACAGATGTAACTCAAAATAATGTTCTTATAGTGTTTCCTAGATTACCATATGGCCACCTAATTCTTCACGCGTTTCAACATTGGAAAATAATCCATGAAGTAATTTACAAAGGTAAAATATTTTTTCACGGAAAGCTATCTTTTTTGTGCTAAAGACATCCATTGTGTTGAAGTAATTGGTTTTGATCCTATCCCATAGTCTTCTTCTTGTACATTATTTGGATTGGTAATTGTTATGAAGTTTGTTTTGTCATTGCAACATATTCTATATTTTTTTGCAAGGACTGGTTACTTTACTCGCTCATGGGATCATGTCGAATGCTAGTTTTTGTAGTTAAGAGGGATCAGCATCTTAGTAATATCAATTACCATCCTGAGCGTGTGTCAATAATGCATTTCTTGCTGCAGTGTGCTCATGTTATGGCCATGGCAGTCCAAAAGCTCTATCCAAATGCAAAAGTGACAATTGGGCCCTGGATTGAAAATGGGTTTTATTATGATTTCGATATGGAGCCTTTGACTGACAGAGACCTGAAGAGGATTAAGAAGGAAATGGTGAGCTGACTCATTCTTTTTCAGTAACCCAATAATAATCCAACCCCTTAAAAAAAGAATAAGAAAGTAGTTGAATTTGTCAATGAAGCTGTCATTTCTGGCTAGAGAATTGACATTTTGAATTTTCTGTAGGATCGAATTATCAGCCGAAATTTGCCTCTGGTTAGAGAAGAAGTTAGCCGGGACGAAGCTCAGAAAAGAATAATGGCTATCAATGAACCTTACAAGGTAGAGATTTTAGAGAGCATAAAGGAGGAACCAATTACCATATATCATATTGGTAAGACTTTGATTAGTTGCTTTTGTTTGGCTTGAGAAATGTATATTTAAAATGTTACATTAGCACATTGTACATGTTCTTCTAATTCAGACGACATAAGCTTTTACTTTATGACCGAATGACTCATAAATGGGAATGATTGTGGGGCAGTAATTCAAGAACCATAAACCCTATATTTTTCAGGACCATACTTGGTGATTGATTGAAGTAAGTGGCTCGCATTATTAAAATTATCTTGACAGAAGATTATGGTATTCCACATGAGCATTTTTGAGAGAATGGACCTTTCTCTATTTCTTGAGGAGCTACTATCATACGTGTTGACCTATATCTTAGTAGCTTTCTTGATGTCATTGTTACACAAATGACCATTTGATAGAGTGCTAGATGCAGTTATACTTGTAACCAAGTCAAGTATTTCTCACTTTCAGAGAATTTCATTTCTACAAATCGAAACTTTTGTTTGTGGAGGACCAAATTGATGTCATATGAAGTGTTTTATAAAAAGGTTAAGTGAAGTTTGGACCTTTCCATGACAAAGGCTGTTAAGAAAGACCTTTTGCTCAAATTAGGTCATATGCAGAAATTGAAATCTGGGGTTTAGGTGGAGCAATGTACCATATCGATATACTCCCTCTATTCCAATTGATGTGACGTAATTTGACTTGGTTGGAGGTTAAGAATGAAAGGAAGACTTTTAAAACTTGTGGTCTTAAACATACCATAATATTTGTGTTGTTATAAGACTTTTAAAACTTGTAGTCTTAAAGGATCATAAAAGCTTCTCATTAAGGTTAAAATGAGAAGTTTAAAATTATTATTTCTATATACAGAAATGTGTTATTTTTTGTGGGAAGTGCTAATAAGGAAATAGGGTAACTTAAACTGGAATACTGTTTCACATAAACTGGAATGGAGAGTGTAGTATTTTTTGGAAAAAACCATATTGATATAGTTAGCGCTAATAAAAACAGGAAACTGAATTTTGCACCTGGAAGCCAGGTGACTTGAACCTGGCTGGATCCCATGATAGTTGATCTGTTGCAAAATCCTACTTCCAATCCTCCTGAACC
>JASVEL010010099.1:0-42151 GCA_032618575.1 Nicotiana noctiflora
GCAACATATGATAAGTTTGAAAGAAAACAAAATAATTACCGTGGTCGTGGACATGGTCGTAAACGTGGACGTGGCAGGGGGCGAAATAATTATCGTCATTATGGTGGAAATAAATTGGAGAACAATAAGGGTTCTCAAATTAATCATTCAAAAGGTAAAGCTAGTATGTGTCACCGATGTGGTATGAGAGGTCATTGGGCACGCATTTGTCGTACGCCAGAGCATTTTGTTAAACTTTATCAAGACTCTCTCAAGAAAAGGGAAAATAATGTGGAGGCACACTTGACCTTTCAAAATAATGATGATGAAACAGGTCCCTCAAATAAATATGATTCTAAGGCACATCTTGCATATAAAGATGATGATTTTGAAGGCCTAACAAATATTACTCATTTAGAAGTTGGAGACTTCTTCGAGGATATTGACGGAAGAACTAATCATCTTACTGGGGAATGAAGCTATAAAAGTTGTTATTTTTATGTTTGCAACTAGTTTATTTTTCTTGAGTGTATTTTCCTAATGCATCATGTGTTGCTAGTTTTCTACATTCCTAATGTATTTCTTAATGTTTTTTTTTGGCTTGACTTTCATATTTCTTATAATGTATTATTTGTCCTTTCTTTTTTTATGAAGAATATGAGCATTCCCCAGTCTTCAGTTGGACTCAAGATTAATAAAGATGATATATGTCTTCTGGATAGTGCTACAACACACACTATTATAAAAGATAAGAGATATTTCTCTTATTTGGTAATGAAAGAAGCGGATGTTAATACAATATCCGGTAGTACAAGATTAATTGAAGGTTCTGGAAGAGCCAATTTATTACTACCGGGAGGAACAAATTTGGCTATTGATGAAGCACTATATTGTAGTAAATCTCAAAGAAACTTATTAAGTTTCAAAGATATTCGCCAAAATGGCTATCATATTGAGACTACCAATAATGAAAAGATTGAATATCTTTATATTACTACAATAATGTCCGGTAAGAAATATGTGCTTGAAATGTTACCCGCTCTTTCCTCCGGCTTGTACTATACAAGTATTAGCAGGATTGAAACACATGCCGTAGTAAATGAGAAGTTTACTAATCAAGATAATTTTATTATTTGGCATGACCGATTGGGCCATCCTGGTTCTAATATGATGCATAAAATAATTGAGAATTCACATGGACATGCAATGAAGAATCAAAAGATTCTTCAATTTAAGGAATTCTCTTGTGCTGCATGTTCTCAAGGAAAATTAATTATTAGACCATCAACTATTAAAGTTAAGATGGAATCCCCCGCATTTCTGGAACGTATACAGGGTGATATATGTGGGCCCATTCACCCTCCATGTGGACCATTCAAATATTATATGGTTTTGGTAGATGCATCTACAAGATGGTCACATGTGTGTTTACTATCAACTCGCAATATGGCATTTGCGAGATTGTTGGCTCAAATAATAAAGTTAAGAGCACAATTTCCAGATTATGCAATTAAGACAATTCGTCTTGACAATGTTGGTGAGTTTACATCCCAAGCCTTTAATGATTATTGTATTTCAACCTGGGATAACAATTGAGCATCCGGTTGCTCATGTTCATACACAAAATGGTCTAGCAGAATCATTGATCAAACGCCTCCAATTAATTGCTAGACCAATGCTTATGAGAACAAAACTTCCCATTTCAGTATGGGGTCATGCTATTTTGCACGCAACAACACTTGTGCGGATAAGGCCCACAAGTTATCATAAAGTCTCCCCATTGCAGTTGGCTTTTGGTCAGGAGCCAAATATTTCCCATCTTAGGATCTTTGGTTGTGCGACATATGTTCCAATTGCTCCACCACAACGCACAAAGATGGGTCCCCAAAGAAGGTTGGGGATATATGTTGGATATGAATCTCCTTCTATTATAAAATATCTAGAGCCAATGACTGGAGATTTATTTACGGCAAGATTTTCTGATTGCCATTTTGATGAATCAGTATATCCAACATTAGGGAGAGAAAATAAGCAGCTGAAAATGAAGATAGATTGGAATGCATTATCACCGTCTCATTTAGATCCTCGAACAAATCAATGTGAACAAGAGGTTCAAAAGATTATTCATTTGCAAAATATTGCAAATCAATTGCCAGATGCATTCACTAACCTTCCAAGGGTGACTAGGTCACATATTCCAGCTGCTAATGCTCCAATTCGAGTTGATATCCCGGAAGGACAATTAATTAAAGCAAATGAGCCTAAGCCTTGCTTGAAACGTGGTAGACCAATCGGTTCTAAAGACAAAAATCCTCGAAGAAGAAAAGGAGCAAGTGATCAAAGTAAACATAACACAGAGGTAGTGGCTCAAGAAGAGCCCCAAGATGTAACAAATGATAAGACCTTGGGGGAGGTCCAGGTACCTGAAAATAATAAAAATGAAGAGATATCAATAAGTTACGTCTCAACCGGGAAAAGATGGAACCGAAATAATATTGTTATCGATAACATTTTTGCTTATAATGTTGCTATTGAAATAATGCAACAAGATGAGGATCTTGAACCAAAATCTGTCAATGAATGTAGACAGAGAAATGATTGGCCAAAATGGAAAGACGCTATCCAGGCAGAGTTAACTTCACTTGGAAAACGTGAAGTCTTTGGACCCATAGTTCGAACGCCTGAAGGCATAAAGCCAGTAGGGTATAAATGGGTTTTTGTGCGAAAACGAAATGATAAAAATGAAGTCGTTAGATATAAAGCACGACTTGTGGCACACAAGGGTTTTCCCAAAGGCCTGGAATTGATTATATGGAGACATATTCTCCTGTAGTGGATGCTATCACCTTCAGGTATCTCATAAATATGGCAATGCAAGAAAAACTTGATATGCATCTAATGGATGTTGTTACAGCCTATTTGTATGGATCATTAGACAACGAAATTTTTATGAAAGTACCTGAGGGATTTAAAGTGCCAGAAGCATATAAAGGTTTTCAAGAAACTTGTTCAATAAAGCTTCAGAAATCTTTGTACGAATTGAAACAATCAGGTCGTATGTGGTACAATCGTCCGAGTGAATACTTGTTGAAAGAAGGGTACAAGAATGATCCAATTTGTCCCTGTGTCTTTATAAAAAGGTCTGGATCCGAATTTGTTATAATCGCCGTATATGTTGATGATTTAAATATCATTGGAACTCCTGGGAGCTTCCAAAAACAGTAGACTGTTTGAAGAAAGAATTTGAAATGAAAGATCTTGGAAAGACAAAATTTTGTCTTGGTCTACAAATTGAGTATATGAAAGATGGAATATTTGTCCATCAATCAACATACACCGAAAAGATTTTAAAGCGATTCTATATGGATAAAGCACATCCATTGAGTACCCCGATGGTTGTAAGATCACTTGATATAAAGAAAGATCCATTCCGACCTCATGAAAATGAAGAAGAGCTTCTTGGTGCCGAAGTACCATATCTTAGTGCAATTGGGGCATTAATGTATCTTGCTAATAATTCCCGACCAGATATAGCTTTCGCGGTAAGCCTATTGGCAAGATTTAGTACTTCGCCAACACAAAGACACTGGAATGGTATTAAACATATATTTAGATACCTCAAAGGGACCATTGATATGGGTTTATTTTATTCAAATGAATCCAAGCCATCATTGATTGGTTATGCAGATGCAGGATATTTGTCTGATCCACACAAAGGTCGATCTCAGACATGCTATTTATTTACAAGTGGAGGTACAGCCATATCATGGCGTTCGACAAAACAAACTATGGTTGCTACTTCTTCAAATCATGCAGAGATAATAGCCATTCACGAAGCAAGTCGAGAATGCGTTTGGTTAAGATCTATAACTCAACACATTCAACAAACATGTGGTCTTTCTTCGAAAGAGAATATTCCAACAATATTGTATGAAGACAATGCTGCATGCATAGCTCAATTGAAAGGAGGATATATCAAAGGAGATCGAACAAAACACATTTCACCAAAATTCTTTTTCACTCATGATCTTCAGAAGAGTGGTGAAATAGATGTACAACAAGTTCGTTCAAGTGATAATTTGGCTGATCTATTCACTAAGGCATTACCAACCTCAATATTTGAAAAGCTGATATATAAGATTGGAATGCGTCGTCTTCGAAACATTAAGTGATTTTTTATCAGGGGGAGTAAGTACATGCTGCACTCTTTTCCTTAACCAAGGTTTTGTCCCACTGGGTTTTCCTTAGTAAGGTTTTTAATGAGGCAGCAAGCAATGTACACCCGCGAGGACGCGAGGGAGTTTTTCCAATTAAAGGACAATCGGGACGGGATTAGTTTATTTAATTCAGAGTCGCCACTTGGAAAAATAATGGTGTTCCAAGTCACCGGTTTAATCCCGAAACCGAGGAAATTTATGGCTCTGTAATACGGTCTGCGAAACTAGAAATCTGGATAAGGAATTCTGTTAACCCGGGAGAAGGTGTTAGGCACTCCCGGATTCCGTGGTTTTGGCACGGTCGCTCAATTGCAATTTTTGTTTCTATCTGATTCTTTTATATATTTTAACTATGTGCTTTCAATGTTCCGCTCTTATTTTTTAGAAGAATTGCGACGTTACGAAAACACATTTCGAGCCGCACCGTAACCAGTACGCCTGCGACTCTAATGTATTTCAGTTTCGCCGAGAGTAAGATTCGGGTCACATAAATGCACACCCGTATTCAGGAAAGTAATTTTATTTCAAGTCGTGCCTAAAGAGTCTACCGTCTTTATTAACTTCGGAAAAGACCGTGAAATTAACTAAACGGTCTTTCCAAGGCTAAGTTTTCACCACAACTGATTAGAGGGCCCCGCGATTGTATATTTGCGTTTGGCGAGGCTCATCTCATTATTATTAGGGCCGAGCCTAAGATGAACTATATTCTCTACTTGATTTATCCCTAACAAAGAAAAATGTTAATCGTTTATCATTACTAGTTCGATACTTTCTTTTACTTGGGCCATTCAATAGAGCCCCGACTCAAAATTGAACGCTAGAAGACGATTTACTATGCTCTTAAACTACTTAAACTTAGATTTTTATTCAAATCGGCTAAGCTAATTTGGTCAACAGAAAACTTTTGTTTTATTTCAGGAAAGAATATTGAACATGTTTCCGATTTTAATCTAATCTAATTGATAACCAGCTTTCGTGTAAAGGATCTAGATCATAGTAGACATACACGAGCTAAAGTGTACTGATAATCTAATAGCAACGGAGTGATACATCAATCGTCATGATTCCCCTTTTTGAACGAACTATAGACAAAACAGGATTTACACGCTTATTGTTACAATTAACTACTTGAACATTGAGCGTGGTACTTACTAATTCATAATTTTCGATCAAACTACCATCATTATGCCTCTATTTACCTCTACACTGGGTGTTAGTTATTATACACTTTTAACTTGAACAAATTGACACCTATAACAATATGTATTTCACTGATTCATCTATCTATTGCATAATGTGTTTCCAATAGACCATTTCTACTACAAAAGGCTAGGGAAATATGAAGTTAACACAGTTTACAACACATACAGCTTATTACATATTCGGGTTCTCCTTAATGAGTACACATGTATTTAACTAAGTTTCATTGCTTCCATTCATGTCTACAACTTCAGGCAGTAGTGAAATACCTGGAAATTGTCAAAGCAAGAGAAGGGAGATCAGTTAAGCCGGTGAAACACAGCAAACAGCAGACCAACAGCAACCAGTGGCAGTTACTGCCACTATATGCACAGCAACAGCAACAACCAAAAGAATAAAAGCAACCAGTGGCCAACAACAATCCCAACAGCAGGATTAACAACCAATCGACACACCACAGCAAACAGCACCAGGCAACAACCAGAAAATAGAACCAAAACAAAAGCCAAGATGCAATCACAGCAACAAAACCCCACCAGTGAAGCAAACCAACAACAGTAGCATGTGAGCTAAGGACTAACAGCAGAGACAACCACAACTAAAGGACCAACAGCAACCACACAACAACCCCAGGCAGCAACAAACTCAATCACAGCAGTAGCAATGCAGCAGGAGATCAATAACACCAACACAGGAACAACAAGCAACCAAATGACCAACACTCAGCCACTCCCAACTAAAACACACGAAAACAGTACCCAAAGGCCAATCGAAACAGTCTCTTGGCCTATACTTACTAGCTTTCTCTATCTATATTCTTGTGTATGTGCACTCTCAGCCCTTACTGTATGTATTTCAATGTTCTTTTCTCTCCAATTACTCTGGTTCTCTCCAATTCTCACCGTCTGCCTTTTGCTCTCCAAGTCTCTTATACTTATAGTTAAAAATGAACTCCCCAAGCCAAGAGAATCAGAAAACTCTAACATACAATAATCAACAGACACCCCCTCCCCATGCTCTGCCTGCCAGTCCAGTATATTCCCTGGGCAGACCCATCCCTTTGCCTAACCCATGCTCTGCCAGCCCACTATAAGTGCCTTATACCATTATTTTATCAACCAGTGCACTGGCAGTCATTAGCATTCAGGTGTGCCCTCCCTTAGTGATATTGTGCCCATGTGATTCCTACTTGACTGCCAGTGTTTTGCACAGTCATCATCCCTCATTAATCTATTACTTTACTTAGTTAATAACAGGCCTATCAGCTTAATGCTTTGCAGAAACTACCAGGAGTACAATTCATAGTCCTATTTTAATTCAAACAAATCAAGCCAATTCAATTCCTATTTCATAATGAACAATCAATCAAACAACCAATTTAACTCCTAACGGCTATTCAATCAATGCTAATAAACAAGACATACGAAACTATTCTACCACATTGATTAGTTGACGACAAACATACACAATGGATATCAAATGAGTGACCTACAGATTCAATATGCTTCAAGCAGAATCAAGGGACCAAATCGAATACGGATTAAATGCTTGACGACCTTAATCGAACTGAATATACGATTCATTTTAACACTGAACATAGAAGGAAACGACCAAATAAAGAGGTCCATTGAAGATGGCCAGCATAATTTAAAGGATGAATAGAAAAAGAAGAACATGTTAAGCAAACTAAACTAACAATTAATTAGACCTTGATTACCAATGACAGCCGCACCAACGGGAAAGGCTCCAAAGCTTTACTCGACGGACCCGAGCTCGCCTCAGACTTTGCTCGCTTTGAGATCGAACGAACCTTAGTCGAAGTGTTCTTGAATAAAAACACTTCGATTAAGGCCCATTAGACCCCAAATCTTGATTCATTTGACAAATTTTAACATTTGATTTTCTAGGGTTCTTGAGGGTCCAAATTTGGGGCTTTACTGGTTCTGGTTAGATTCGAAGCAAACCAATGCCGGCGGGGGTACGAGGGAGGCCATGTGAGGGTTTGGGGTGAGTTTGGGGTGATTTGGCATAGGTTCGAGTTTGACTCGAATCTTCAAATGAAGATTCGAGGAGCTCCGGCATGATTCGAGGTTAGTGGAGGCTGGGTTCGTGATGGGGGAGGTGAGGGGAAGGGTTTGGCATTGGTTTGGTGGCGATTGGCCTACCGGAACCGCCGTGAGGCGATTTCCGGCAGGCGGAATACGGTGGCGTTACGCTGGGTGTTTGAGAGCTCTGAGGGAGATGAAGGGAGAGGGGGGTCTGGCTTGGGGGGGCGGGGTATGAAATGAGGGATATATACCAGAGATGAGATTGAATCCTGATCGTTGGATCATTTACGATCAACGATCAGGATCCCCTCACTTAAACCAAACGACGTCGTTTGGTTAAAGCATAGTCTGAGTGTATATTGGGATTAAAGGATTAATCTGGGCCGTTGGATAATGAAATCCAACGGTCCAGATCAAGTGTTATACAGGCTGAGGCTGGACGGGTATTTGGGCTGGGTTAGAAGAAATCCGTTTGGGCCTGGCTTTTAGACTGCATTTGGCCCAGATCGGATATTATATGTGTATGTGTATATATATATATATATGTATATATATACATATATATATATATATACACACATATGTATATACTAACCTATAACACCGCTATTTTTTACTACAATTAACGTGCACAATTACATATTGCCTAAAACGTAAATCACATGACTTCGATATCAAACACTAAAAATGCAAAACTTAACATATATTTTTTGTATTTTTAATTTAAATAAATAAACGTGCACACAAAAAGATACGATAACACAAAATCACAAAAGTCATACCCAACATGAAACTATTTTTATTTTTGAATTTTCTGGGAGTACTTCAAAAGTAAGGCAAAAATCACGTGCTCATAGCTGCCCCTCTTTGCGCGTAAACACGCAGAGTTTTCGTGCAAAGATAAATGAGCGGATATAAGCGATTTTTGCCTATTCGAACACTCCGTATGAAGCATTTTGGAAAAGTTTTGACCGAACCTTGCTTCAAAGGTCTCCTACATATCCTTGGCTAAAAGGGAATCAGGTCAATGTAGTTCGGGAAGTTCTGGTAGCTGGGACTACCATGCCTGTTGCGATCTCGCTGTTACTGCTGTTGCCGCTGTTACTGCTGTTACCACCGCTCAGCTGATTTCCTTGTTACACCGCATTAAGCAACGAAAAACAAGAAGCTAGACTACGTTATAGTACTACAAGTTCTTATCTATCCTTTTTAACTTGATCTTGTCGCGCTCCTTGCCATCCTGTCTGACTTGGCGTTCCTTCCGATGCTTCTTCTCTTCTTATGAACTTGGATTCATGCCGGAAATTTCTGTTACATTCTACCGCTTTCCTCTACCAAATTAAACAGATCGCCACTCCATTCTCCAGGCGGGCTCCCTGACTTCAACTACAACTTCAAAGTTAAATCGCCACTCTATTCTCCAGGCGGGCTTCCTGACTTCAATTACTACTTCAACATTAAATCGCCCCTCCATTCTCCAGGCGGGCTCCCTGACTTCAACTACAACTTCAACATTAAATCGCCACTCCATTCTCCAGGCGGGCTTCCTGACTTCAACTACTACTTCAAAATTAAATCGCCACTCCATTCTCCAGGCGGGCTCCCTGACTTCAACTACAACTTCGACATTAAATCGCCACTCCATTCTCCAGGCGGGCTTCCTGACTTCAACTACAACTTCGACATTAAATCGCCACTCCATTCTCCAGGCGGGCTTCCTGACTTCAACTACTACTTCGAAACAAAATCGCCACTCCATTCTCCAGGCGGGCTCCCTGACTTCAACTACAACTTCAAGATTAAATCGCCACTCCATTCTCCAGGCGGGCTCCCTGACTTTAACTACAACTTCAAAATTAAATCGCCACTCCATTCTCCAGGCGGGCTCCCTGACTTCGACTACAACTTCGACATTAAATCGCCACTCCATTCTCCAGGCGGGCTTCCTGACTTCAACTACAACTTCGACATTAAATCGCCACTCCATTCTCCAGGCGGGCTTCCTGACTTCAACTACTACTTCGAAACAAAATCGCCACTCCATTCTCCAGGCGGGCTCCCTGACTTCAACTACAACTTCAAGATTAAATCGCCACTCCATTCTCCAGGCGGGCTCCCTGACTTTAACTACAACTTCAAAATTAAATCGCCACTCCATTCTCCAGGCGGGCTCCCTGACTTCAACTACAACTTCACTGATTTCATCCTATCTTGATTACCTTCCTTGCCTCTTGTACCCTATCCTTGTTCCTGCATTACCTCTCGGACCACCTTCTCTTCTGAATTATCCTGTCTTGGAATTGCTTTCCCCGGTCGTATTACTTTTCTTCTGGCTGCTGGGGATATTTTTGGAACTGTTTACTCGCCTGCTGGGGGGTGATGCTGCTGAGGAAGTATTCTTTGTTTCCTTCACCCCTCATTCTCTTCCTTCTTCCCCTACCTCTTCTGGGACTCACGCTTTTGTTTCCTTGATCAAATTATAGGATGTAATACCGCTGGGGGAATCTCGAAGCCATTTTTCTTTTTCCAATAACTGCTGGGGATGATACCAGGCTCAAAGATCACCCCATCTTGTGTTGCTTTCTACACTTATCCTCTGAGTCTTGCTTTCCGGAAAATTTTCGCAACAAGAGAAAATTTTCTGCCCCAGTGTGATAAACTTCTGGACGGTATGCTTTTCTGCCGTCGGACCCTCTTTTCCTGCTTTAAATCAAAGAAAAATTGTTAGTTTCAAAACGCCGCGAGTGGTCGTGCCACTCTTGTTGAGGCCATTCTCTTTCGGCTGCTTGGCCTCTCTCGAACTTTTGAGGACGACGTTGACGCTTGCTCGGGAAGATGCTTTTTCCACGAACGACCTCTCATCTTTCCTTTTATTCCACTCTTTGGTTTGGTCCGACTCTTTTTAGCCGGTGATCTGTTGCGTGAAATCATCTTTCGGACATGCCACATGTGTCCATCATACTCCATAATTCTTGCGAACCTTCCACTCAACCTGTCATCCCAATCTCACTATCGTAACGACTTCTGTCTCATTGCCTTGTTCCATGCCTATTCACTTTCAATATACTGCTTTGGGAGACTTGGTAGTAAGCTTTGAAAAATCAATTTTCGAAAATGAAAGAAAAGAAAAGAATACTGACCGCAAATGACAAAAGAAGAGAAAAACTTTTCTGAACTCAAAAATAGGAAAACTTATCTGAATGTGTGCCTGATCCAAACGTTATGCCGCGCCTTTGAGATTAAACTACCCAGTCTATTCATATCAATCATTTTCTGATGCCGCGTCCTGCTAGAAGTAAACGGATGTCCAAACCTTGTCTCATGCAGACATCTTGCAACTATCTCGCCCTGTCACCTCACAGTGCCCTTCAAAGGGTTTTCACTAGTGAGATTCTCTCATTTCTCTCTATTTCCCGTCGCCTTAAGGTGCCCGTAAAAAGGTTTTCACCGTAAGACTCTCTCATTTTACTTCTCTCAACTTCCTTCGCCTTAAGGTGCCCGCGAGGGTTTTCACCGTTAAGACTCTCTCATTTATGCTTTCTTTCCTTGCGGCGGGGTATCACCCCTGAGATTCCCTCTAGAGCGTTATCCCCTTTCGGCTTGTGCATCTTGGATTCAATCGAGGGTCGGGATGTCACTCTTGGCCTTCGTTCACATGACTTGGCACTTTTCAAATACTGATCGAGAGGTCTTTCTGGTTCTTAATATGGTTTCTGCGCGTGAGGCCGAAGAAAGAGGTTTAGCCTCGACGGTTAGCTTATTACAACTTTCGGAATCCACACTATCTTTCCAACGAAAACAATGACTTTCTGCCCCAGTTTTGTTGCTTGGGGGATTTTTGATTTTTATTTTATTATGACCGAGCCGTGTGGCGCCTACGTATCCTTCTTGAGGAATCGTAGTTCACTTTTTCTTGTATTACTTCTTTGTTTCTTTTCTATTCTGTTACACATCTTCCTTGATGATTCCGAAAGAGGGTATATGAAAGAATAATTAAAGCTCAAATGGGGAAACAAAGGTTAAAGTGTTTGGGTAGTAGAAAAATTGCCTCTGTCATTTCATTCTCCGAAAAATGCCAAATACACACAAACGAAACCAAACGTTGACAAATGCATTAAAGAATTACACATAATATCTCTTAACCGCATCAGAATTGATAGCCATATCGGTGCATCTTCCCTCGACATCAGTCAGACATAGAGCGCCGTTGGATAATACTCTAGTCACCACAAATGGTCCCTGCCAATTTGGAGCGAACTTGCCTTTCGCCTCGGCCTGATGTGGTAGAACTCTCCTCAGCACATGCTGTCCCACTTCAAATCTCCTGGGACGTACCTTCTTGTTATATGCTCTCGCCATTCTCTTTTGATACAATTGGCCGTGGCATACTGCTGTCAATCTCTTTTCGTCGATCAAGCTCAATTGCTCTAATCGGGTTTTGACCCACTCATCATCATCAATCTTAGCTTCAGCGACAATTCGGAGGGATGGAATCTCAACTTCTGCGGGTATTACCGCTTCAGTCCCGTATACCAACAAGTAAGGAGTTGCACCTACCGAAGTCCGGACGGTAGTGCGATAACCCAACAGCGCAAATGGTAACTTTTCATGCCACTGCCTAGACCCTTCTATCATCTTCCTCAATATCTTCTTTATGTTCTTGTTTGCTGCCTCGACCGCACCGTTTGCTTTTGGGCGATACGGTGTGGAATTTCGATGTGTAATCTTGAACTGTTGACATACCTCTTTCATCAATCCACTGTTAAGATTTGCACCGTTATCTGTAATGATCATCTTTGGAATTCCAAACCTACAAATGATGTGGGAGTGTACGAAGTCCACTACCGCCTTTTTGGTCACTGATTTGAATGTTTTGGCCTCCACCCACTTGGTAAAATAATCAATCGTTACCAGAATGAACCTGTGACCATTGGAAGCCGCAGGCTCAATAGGTCCAATAACATCCATACCCCATGCGACAAACGGCCATGGTGCCGACATTGTATGCAATTCAGTCGGCGGAGAATGAATCAGATCTCCGTGTATCTGACACTGATGACATCTTTGCACGAAACTTATACAATCTCGCTCCATAGTGAGCCAATAGTATCCTGCTCGAAGAATCTTCTTTGCCAATACGTATCCGCTCATGTGTGGTCCGCAAACTCCCGAGTGTATATCCGTCATCACTGTTGTGGCTTGATTTGCATCTATACATCTCAACAATCCCAAGTCTGGGGTTCTTTTGTACAGCACCCTCCACTAAGGAAAAATCCGTTCGCCAACCGCCGAATAGCTCGCTTTTGATCTCCAGTTGCTTGCTCTGGGTATACTCCTAACCTGAGGTATTCCTTGACATCATGAAACCACGGCTCACCATCCACCTCTTCCTCTATCACATTACAATAAGCATGTTGATTCCGGATCTGGATATGTAACGGATCGACACGGACCTTGTCCGGGTGATGTAGCATCGATGCTAAAGTAGCCAACGCGTCGGCAACCTCATTATGCATCCTTGGGATGTGCCTGAACTCTACCGATCGAAAGCGTTTGGTCAAATCATGCAAACACCGACGATATGGGATAAGCTTTAAATCTCTGGTTTCCCATTCTCCCTGAATCTGATGTACCAGAAGGTCCGAGTCCCCCAAGACCAAGACGTCCCGTACATCCATGTCCACCGCTAATCGCAGCCCTAAGATACATGCCTCGTACTCAGCCATATTATTGGTACAGTGAAAACGCAGTTGAGCAGTAACAGGATAATGATGTCCTGTTTCAGATATAAGCACAGCCCCTACTCCGACTCCTTTTGCGTTTGCCGCTCCATCGAAGAAGAGCTTCCATCCCGGATCCTTGGTTAGTTCCAACCCCTCAATCTGCAATACTTCCTCATCTGGAAAATACGTCCTCAAAGGTTCGTATTCGTCATCAACGGGATTTTCAGCTAAGTGATCGGCCAGGGCTTGAGCTTTCATAGCCGTCCTTGTCACGTATATGATGTCGAATTCCGTAAGTAATATTTGCCACTTTGCTAACCTCCCCGTAGGCATGGGTTTCTGGAAAATATACTTCAACGGATCCAACCGCGAAATGAGGTACGTGGTGTAAGAAGACAAGTAGTGTTTCAGCTTTTGGGCTACCCAAGTTAGGGCGCAACATGTCTTTTCCAGATGAGTGTACTTGACCTCGTGGACTGTGAACTTCTTACTGAGGTAGTAAATGGCCCGTTCCTTCCTGCCGGTAAGATCATGCTGCCCCAGTACGCAGCCAAACGAATTCTCCAAGACCGTCAGATAAAGAATCAGGGGTCTACCTGGCTCAAGCGGAACTAGTACGGGTGGATTTGACAGATACCCTTTGATCCGGTCAAACGCTTCCTGACATTCTGCCGTCCATTCTATCGCAGCGTCTTTCTTCAATAGGCGGAATATGGGTTCACAAGTTGCCGTAAGCTGGGCAATAAACCTACTGATGTAATTCAACCTTCCCAACAGACTCATTACCTCTGTTTTATTCTTCGGCGGGGGTAACTCCCGAATGGACTTGATTTTGGAGGGGTCCAACTCAATGCCCCGTCGGCTGACGATGAATCCTAGCAACTTTCCTGATGGAACTCCGAATGCGCATTTGGCCGGATTGAGCTTGATGTCGTACCTTCGAAGTCTTTGAAAGAACTTCCCGAGGTCGGCAACATGGTCTTCTTGACGCCTAGACTTTATGATCACATCATCCACGTACACCTCAATTTCCTTGTGTATCATATCATGGAATACCGTAGTCATCGCCCTCATATAGGTTGCCCCTGCATTCTTCAAACCAAACGGCATCACTCGGTAGCAATAAGTCCCCCACGGTGTGATAAAAGCCGTCTTTTCTGCGTCCTCTTCATCCATCAAAATCTGATGATATCCCGCATAACAGTCCACAAAGGATCCGATTTCGCGTCCGGCACAATTATCAATCAGGATATGGATATTGGGAAGTGGGAAATTATCCTTAGGACTTGCCTTGTTGAGATTGCGATAGTCCACGCATACCCTGATCTTTCCGTCTTTCTTTGGCACCGGTACTACGTTAGCCAACCATTCAGGGTATCGAGTGACACGAATGACTTTCGCCTGCAACTGCTTGGTTACCTCCTCCTTAATCTTCACACTCATCTCCGTCTTGAATTTTCGCAGTTTTTGCTTGACGGGCGGATATGCCGGATCAGTGGGTAATCTATGAACCACTAGATCAGTGCTGAGTCCGGGCATGTCATCGTACGACCATGCGAAAATATCTTTAAACTCCATGAGTGTTTTGATCAATTCTTCTCTCAGATTGGGTTCAATATGGACACTTATCCGGGTTTCTTTGACGTCATCAGCATTCCCTAGATTAACGGCCTCAGTATCATTTAAGTTCGGTTTGGGTTTTTCCTCGAAGTGACTTAATTCTTCACCGATTTCTTCTACGGCTTCATCATCGCCGTACTCCGACTCACTCTCGTCACTTCTTATTTCATGTGTTATTATTTCCAAACCCGATTGACTTTCTAGACTGGGTTGATTAATCTTTAAGCACGCCATATCATTAAGATCAGTTGCAAGAAGGCTGTTCAGAAAAGTAAAAAGAAGGAAAAAGATAAACAAAATTAGACGCGAAGGAACCACATTTCATTAATGGGAATTGTACAAAGGGAAAACAAACTGCAAACTTAAATAAAAAATGAACTAAAAACAAAGGGATTTTACTCCGGGACAAGCCCCCAATACAAAATTTCGAAAGAAAAACAATCCAAGACAAACTACCAAGACTCCTTCCGGACAGGGAGAGGAGTAGCCTTCCAATTATTCAGTTTTGCCTTTGGTCCCACAAATTGTATCTCGGCATGACTGGATCCTTCACCATCTTCGAGCATACATACATCCTGTGAATAGGTTTTCGAACTTCCTGAAGAACTCTTCGTCTGGCCTGACCGTAGGACCGGGAATCTTTGGCGCTGGATGTCCTCTTGCTCCGGACTTGACAAAAGATTGGGAAAGGCGTGGAACAGGCTTTGGGAGCACCCATGTTTTCTGCTTGCTCCTCTTTGCTCGCCGGATGTCCTCCGAGGTTGGCTGGAATCCCAAGCCGAAGGTTCCCAAGTTTTCGACCACTGATACCGGTTGTATAATTCCTTGCAGAGATGCACCTAGCCCTTTACCGGGTACGAAACCATGTCGCAACATTTCATGCGCCACCATGACATCCGCGGTAATTGTTCTGTCGCCGGGAATACATTCCCCTTCCGGAACTCGGTGGGCGGACACCACATCGCAGACCTGATACACCCACGGCCCAACGTCTTCTTCTGTTTCAACAAAGGGAATGATGGTGCCTGATCGTGGATCGTTCTCTCCATGGACGACGATCTCCTGCTGGTCCCATTCAAACTTGACGAGCTGGTGTAAGCTGGACGGAACTGCTCTTGCGGCATGAATCCATGGTCGCCCTATTAGGAGGTTATATGACACCACCATGTCCAGCACCTGGAATTCCATGGTGAACTCCACCGGCCCGATTGTCAAGACTAGCACTATGTCACCAACCGACGCTTTGCCTCCTCCGTCGAACCCTCGGACACATACCCTGTTCTCGCGTACCCTGCCGATGTCTACCTTCAATTTGCCCAGTGTAGAGAGAGGACAAATGTTAGCACTGGACCCATTATCGACCAAGACTTTGGTAACCACCGCCTCTTCACACTTCACCGTAAGATATAAAGCCCTGTTATGCTCAGTGCCTTCCTCAGGCAACTCGTCATCGGTGAAGGTGATCCGATTTGCTTCGAAGATCCTATTGGTGATCTTCTCCAAATGGCTCACCGAGATTTTATCCGGTACATGTGCCTCATTCAGGACTTTCATCAATGCTTGCCGATGTTCTTCGGAATGTATCAGCAAGGATAGCAATGATATTTGCGCCGGAGTCTTCTTCAACTGCTCTAAGACGGAGTAGTCATGCAGCTTCATCTTTTTCAAGAATTCTTCCGCTTCTTCATCAGTTACCAGCTTTTTCAATGCTGCCGGAGTGGTCTTCCTCAATTCCGCAGGGGCAAAACATCTCCCCGAGCGGGTCAACCCTTGGGCTTCACAAACTTCCTCTTTCACCTCCTTTCCTCTGTAGATCGTTGTAATCCGAGCATAATTCCATGGGATAGCCCGGCTATCAGTTACTGGCAACTGTGTGGCCGGCCGGATGATGAAAGGATCCATTCGAACGCCTGCTACTGTCAAGATGGGCTTGATTGCTGCCCCTGGTACAACTATCTTGGCCGGCTTCACCGGTACTTCGTTCACGCTTTCCTTTCCTGCTTCCGACTCTCCTGGTATGTCTTTCTTGCAACTGGGCGACTCATCAAAGCTTGGCCCTTTTCTCGTTCCTGCCCCGCTAGACTTAATCATCATTACAGTCTGAGAGGCTTTCTCCTTTCCTTCCTTCGCCCGTACCAACTCGATCATATTGGTCTCATGATGAGTTGGAAGCGGGTTTTGGTTGATGTTGGGCTCTGTTGGAGTCCGGACCTCAATCCTGCGAGTGTCAATGAGCTCCTGGATGGCCGTCTTTAGCCTCCAACACTTTTCCGTATCGTGTCCCGGACATCCCGAGCAGTAGGCACAATTTACTGAATGGTCCAGGTTCTTCGGGAGGGGGTTTGGTAGCTTAGCTTCAACCGGATTGAGCAATCCTACTTGCTTCAACCGGTGGAACAGACTGGTGTAAGACTCTCCTAAGGGAGTGAAAGTCTTTGGCTTTGGCGCCCTGTCGCCCCTGAATGCCTGGTTCGGACGGAAACTCGCGCCCGAGGGATTTCTGTAAGCTCTTGGGGGTGGATGATTGTTCTGGGGGTTCGGTGCACGCCACGGTGCATGAACAGGAGGTGCAGAATAGGATTGTGCATGGTGGACAATAAAATGGGGATCAGGTGCGGGATAATAATGTTGCGGGTGGCTATATGGGTTGTGAGAGTAGTTTTGGTGGTGAGGTTGGGGTGGGCTATATTGGGGTGCGGGGCCTCTATTTTTGAACCATGCCCCGGACTCGACGGCCGCAACTTCCTCTCTCCTCTTTTTCCCCAGTACTCCTCCAGTACCACTTTGGATAGCCTGAGTGGTGGCTTTCAGTGCTGAGTAGCTCATGATCTTGTTGGCCTTCAAACCTTCCTCGATCATACCCCCATTTTTATCACCTCAGTGAATGATTTGCCTACGGACGTTACCAGATGTCCGAAGTAGGTGGGCTCTAATGTCTGCAAGAAGTAGTCCACCATCTCGCTCTCTCTCATCGGTGGATCCACCCTGGCCGCCTGTTCCCTCCATCGGAAACCAAATTCCCTGAAGCTTTCAGCAGGCTTCTTCTCTAATTTTAGCAATGATAGACGGTCGGGGATTATCTCAAGATTGTATTGGAACTGGCCGATAAAAGCTTGAGCCAGATCATCCCACGTAAACCATCTACTGGGATCCTGTCTAGTGTACCACTCCAACGCCGATCCTCCCGGACTCTGGCCGAAGTAGGCTATCAGAAGCTCGTCCCGTCCTCCGGCCCCTCTCATTTTACTGCAAAACCCCCGCAGGTGGGCCACTGGGTCACCATGCCCCTCGTATAGGTCGAATTTGGGCATTTTAAATCCTGCCGGCAACTGGACGTCCGGAAATGGACACAGATCCTTATAGGCGACGCTGACCTGATTGCCTAAACCGTGCATGTTCCTGAAGGACTGCTCCAGAGGCTTTTAACTTTTCTGGCAACTTCCTCGTGCTCCGAACTTTGGAAGTGTTTTTCCGGTTCTGCCGGATTGTCCCGGTGAGGTGTATGTGATTGTGGTTCGGGAGCCCTGAAAGTAGGCTCTGGAGGATAGTAAGAGTTGTCATGGATCCGAACATATGGCTCGCCGGCCGGCCTTTGCGGAGGAGCGGGTGGACGACTTTTGTAGAGGGTGACCGGAGGAGGATTTGGTTTGGCCGGTGGAACGTGGGTGGCATATGGATTTTCCCCCGAAAGTATGGATAGCTCGGGGCGCTTGTCGAAGGATCGATGGGCGGATGTTCCGGAGCCGAGGCGAGAGTAGGGCGGTTTGGTGAAGACTGTTCCCCTGGCCCAGGCCAAGTGCATCTCTGTTATCTGTTGTTTTATCCGGTCTACTTCTTCCTTCATGATTTGTAGCTCGGACTTTTCTTCTTCGAGACTCTTGCCAGAACTCGACATGCTTACCGTAACTGGTCCTTTGGATCTAGTACGGTAGTGATGGCTGGCCAGGATATTCCGTCAAACCAACTGCTAAACTTTCCGGAATACGCAACAAACTTGTTAGTTCACCGAGTTTGACAGATATGTTATAGCACGTTGGATGCAATGCACCTAACCAAATAACCCTTTCTACATGTACTCTTTAACATGCGTCATTCCGGCCCTTTTTCTTTTCTTTTTCTTTTTTCTTTTTCCCTTTTTTTTCTTTTTCGACTATCTTTGCAAGCCTTATTGTTATTTAACCTTTGGATTCTTTTTCTTTCTTTTTAGTGGTGGTCGAATCTTATGTGGATTGCCTACGTATCACGACCCCGCGTGAATCAGACCGAGCGTAGTTCTGGTAACAAGATTGTGGCAAAATTCAGTAACTTTTATATCAAATAAACCGTGTAGTTACAAAACACGTCTTACAACAATCAGCAAAACAAAAGAAAATGCTTGACTTGGGAAAGTAAAGATAAAAATGCCAACTAGCTTGACTCAACATTTCAAAATACATTTTCAATCAAAAATCTAATGCCCTAAAATCCCTGGGGGCCCGCGAGGCATCATTCGGCCTTGCCGCGGGCCTTGGTGTGAGGTCCTTGTGTAGTTCCCTTAACTCTTCCATGATCCGATGAACATAACCCATAACTGAAGCGAAAAGGTCGGCGCGGGGCATTCTTTCGCAAGCTAGGCACTTCATGGTAACATAGTGCCCGATTTCTCCAATCCTGTCCCTGATCATGTACCTTTCTCCGAGTAGCCGCTCTATCTGCTGGTTTTTCGCCCCCAATCTTCGAGCGTTGTTGGTGACCTGGTCTAGGAGCCTGTCTATTTGTTCTTGCAGCCGAGCCATCAAGTTGTGGCAACGGTCGAGGTCTGCTCTGGCATCTTGGGCTTGCTTAAAAACCCGTTCTCTGAGGACAACATTTGCTTCCCTTAAACTGGTGACGATATCAGTGTAATCCTCTTCCACCCGTTGTAGGTGAAGTGCATGTTGATGTGCCTCCTTTCTCCAGCTAGCTCGGATCCTCACTATTTGGGCCTTAGACTCTTCCAATTCTCTTTGGACATCGGCAACCTGGCTTTTCAAACCCTTTATCAATTTTTCGTCTGACCGACTCCTCAACTGTCTATCAGCATCCCTTTTCATTTGCTGGATTTGAGCTCTCAGATAGTCATTTTCTTGCGCCAACTTCTTTTTATCTCCTTCGTTGGCGGCGGCTTGCACATCCCTTTCAAATTGAAGATCTTGGACCCGTTGCTCTATCTTGCCAATCCTGGTTTTGTAAACCTCTTCCTTAGCCAACCAGTCCCATTGGTCTTGGGACGCTTCAGCAAATTCCCTGAGGTGAGGTCTTTTGGCTGGTCTTTCACCCGATGTTTCTCCTTTGTACCAAGTAAGATATCTAGGTGCAACCTCTCCTCTAGCTCGATCATGCACACAAGTGTTTGCCTCAAGATATTGGCATTTGCTCCAGATCTGGCGGACCCTCGCTTCTGGGAATTGACCATCGGGACCAATTTCAATAACCTGGGTACTCAGGTCTTCTTCTTTGGGTACTATCTGGCACCTCCCGAGCTGTCTCAACACCCGATGGGGCGCATAAGGTTGAATGCTTTTAAGTCCCATTAAGAGAAAGGGGAACCTAGCTGCTGGCATGTACACGATTCTGTCTATCTGCAACCAACCCAACGTCCATTGTATTTGGCTTGCGTTGAGAGCCTGAAAGTATGCCCTCCATGCCAATGTTCCTTCAGGTAAGACGACCCTATCAATCCTTGTATAGAATTCGCTTATGCAAGTTTTCTCAACTAGACCATATCTCAAGAATTGAGTGCGGCGACACAGGTGCTCGATCATCCACATTTGCAGCAGTAAATTACAGCCTTCGAAAAAATCTCCCCCGGCTTTGCAGATTGTGAGGGCTCGATATATGTCTGACAGTATCATAGGAGCAAGAGTACTCTCGCTTTGGTCAAGCAAAGTACTGACGACTCCGGCCAACTTTATATCAATGTTCCCGTCTTTCCTCGGGAATACCACGAGTCCTAAAAAGGCTATCATGAAAGCAACTCGTCTGTGCTCCTCCCATTTCGGGCGATTACCCTTGCTGCATAATTTGTTTTCTGGGTCGTCGAAACCTCCCGCATGACCGTACCTTTGATAAATGAAGTTCAAAGTACAAAACCCTCGTGCTAGATCCGGGTTACGCACCGTTCTGGCCGTCTTCAGTGAATCTAAAAACCGATGTACGACGACAACCCTGGGGGCGATTAGATATTGATTCCCCAATGGTATATCGGTGTTTCCAATGTATCCGGTCATTTCCTCAACAGTTGGGGTGAGCTCGAAGTCCGAGAAGTGAAAGACATTGTGCGCGGAGTCCCAATATGTGACTAAGGCTCTTATGATGTCCCCCCGGGGTTTTATTTCAAGCGGACCCGTGAGACCTTTCAAATACTTTTTAACCTCATCCTGTCCTCCTTGGCCTAGATCATTCCACCATAGCCGTATTTGTACCGGAATTTTAGTCATGAGTGAAAAGGGTTCATTTTGAATCGTGCTCATCCTGCACATTTATTTAAAGAAAACGATCATTTTGGCTGGCAATAATTTTTCAAAATTTACAGATTTTGGTATTTACTTTTTGAAAAATGGCAAGTTGGACCCGACGGGGGTTGCCTACGTATCTCACCTCCGGTGAGAATCAAACTTGCGTAGTTCGGCCCGGCAAGACAAACTATTTCTTTTATTGACCGACAAAACACACTTTGTTAAGAAATACATTTTCCTTTATTGACCGACAAAGAAAACACATTTAGTTAAGAAAACACATTTTCTTTTATTTGCCGACAAAGAAAACACATTTTATTAAGAAACGCATTTTCTTTTATTGACCGAAAAAAAAAACACATTTTGTTAAGAAACCCATTGTTGTCAAAGTCAACCTTCCGTTGTCTCTTGTTAACAAACTATTGGTTTTGTTGGTAAGACCCATTTTTGTATTTTCTGAAAATATCTATTTACCCACACTGTTTTTTTTTTTTTTTTTTTTTTTTTTTTTTCAGTATTTAAAAGCCGGTCAGCATGCAAGCTCGAATAAATGCTTGAAACAAACATGGCATAGCAAGATGGTCTTCCATTTCAGGTTGCCTGTCCTAGACGGACCCAACCCCTGTGTTGAGTCCCCTAAGTCAAATGCAACATGATGCAAATAAGCGTTCCTACTAGGGATCCGGCATGAAGTCACGTTATTCTAAGTTTGAAAACCTGGGTATGTGTTCTAGACCTGCGTACCCGAGCGGACAACTCGAGTTGAGGAAGGAGCTCCTTTCCGGGAACCAAAAGGCCAACCGGCTTAGAAACTTTCCGAGCCTCTTCATTATTTCGGGTATGACACTAACAGAATAAGGAGTCTCAACCAGTGAGCACATCCCCGGGGGTGAGAAGTGAAGGGTTTTGCGGCACAGTTTTATATACAGTTCACGTAATATCAAAGCGGTAAACATATAACAGTTTGTATATACAGTGCGACTAGTATCAAAGCGGTAGACATGTAGCACGTTAATTAAACATGTAGTAAAATCAGATATAGACAAAACAACAATTTAACTGAGCCCGAATTCTTAAACCCTAAACCGAAGTTCAGAGGCATTTTCCCCAGCAGAGTCGCCAGAGCTGTCACACCTCCTTTTTACGCACCCGCGAGGACGCGAGGGAGTTTTTCCAATTAAAGGACAATCGAGACGGGATTAGTTTATTTAATTCAGAGTCGCCACTTGGAAAAATAATGGTGTTCCAAGTCACCGGTTTAATCCCGAAACCGAGGAAATTTATGGCTCTGTAATACAGTCTGCGAAACTAGAAATCTGGATAAGGAATTCTGTTAACCCGGGAGAAGGTGTTAGGCACTCCCGGATTCCGTGGTTTTGGCACGGTCGCTCAATTGCAATTTTTGTTTCTATCTGATTCTTTTATATATTTTAACTATGTGCTTTCAATGTTCCGCTCTTATTTTTTAGAAGAATTGCGACGTTACGAAAACACATTTCGAGCCGCACCGTAACCAGTACGCCTGCGACTCTAATGTATTTCGGTTTCGCCGAGAGTAAGATTCGGGTCACATAAATGCACACCCGTATTCAGGAAAGTAATTTTATTTCAAGTCGTGCCTAAAGAGTCTACCGTCTTTATTAACTTCGGAAAAGACCGTGAAATTAACTAAACGGTCTTTCCAAGGCTAAGTTTTCACCACAACTGATTAGAGGGCCCCGCGATTGTATATTTGCGTTTGGCGAGGCTCATCTCATTATTATTAGGGCCGAGCCTAAGATGAACTATATTCTCTACTTGATTTATCCCTAACAAAGAAAAATGTTAATCGTTTATCATTACTAGTTCGATACTTTCTTTTACTTGGGCCATTCAATAGAGCCCCGACTCAAAATTGAACGCTAGAAGACGATTTACTATGCTCTTAAACTACTTAAACTTAGATTTTTATTCAAATCGGCTAAGCTAATTTGGTCAACAGAAAACTTTTGTTTTATTTAAGGAAAGAATATTGAACATGTTTCCGATTTTAATCTAATCTAATTGATAACCAGCTTTCGTGTAAAGGATCTAGATCATAGTAGACATACACGAGCTAAAGTGTACTGATAATCTAATAGCAACGGAGTGATACATCAATCGTCATGATTCCCCTTTTTGAACGAACTATAGACAAAACAGGATTTACACGCTTATTGTTACAATTAACTACTTGAACATTGAGCGTGGTACTTACTAATTCATAATTTTCGATCAAACTACCATCATTATGCCTCTATTTACCTCTACACTGGGTGTTAGTTATTATACACTTTTAACTTGAACAAATTGACACCTATAACAATATGTATTTCACTGATTCATCTATCTATTGCATAATGTGTTTCCAATAGACCATTTCTACTACAAAAGGCTAGGGAAATATGAAGTTAACACAGTTTACAACACATACAGCTTATTACATATTCGGGTTCTCCTTAATGAGTACACATGTATTTAACTAAGTTTCATTGCTTCCATTCATGTCTACAACTTCAAGCAGTAGTGAAATACCTGGAAATTGTCAAAGCAAAAGAAGGGAGATCAGTTAAGCCGGTGAAACACAGCAAACAGCAGACCAACAGCAACCAGTGGCAGTTACTGCCACTATATGCACAGCAACAGCAACAACCAAAAGAATAACAGCAACCAGTGGCCAACAACAATCCCAACAGCAGGATTAACAACCAATCGACACACCACAGCAAACAGCACCAGGCAACAACCAGAAAATAGAACCAAAACAAAAGCCAAGATGCAATCACAGCAACAAAACCCCACCAGTGAAGCAAACCAACAACAATAGCATGTGAGCTAAGGACTAACAGCAGAGACAACCACAACTAAAGGACCAACAACAACCACACAACAACCCCAGGCAGCAACAAACTCAATCACAGCAGTAGCAATGCAGCAGGAGATCAATAACACCAACACAGGAACAACAAGCAACCAAATGACCAACACTCAGCCACTCCCAACTAAAACACACGAAAACAGTACCCAAAGGCCAATCGAAACAGTCTCTTGGCCTATACTTACTAGCTTTCTCTATCTATATTCTTGTGTATGTGCACTCTCAGCCCTTACTGTATGTATTTCAATGTTCTTTTCTCTCCAATTACTCTGGTTCTCTCCAATTCTCACCGTCTGCCTTTTGCTCTCCAAGTCTCTTATACTTATAGTTAAAAATGAACTCCCCAAGCCAAGAGAATCAGAAAACTCTAACATACAATAATCAACAGACACCCCCTCCCCATGCTCTGCCTGCCAGTCCAGTATATTCCCTAGGCAGACCCATCCCTTTGCCTAACCCATGCTCTGCCAGCCCACTATAAGTGCCTTATACCATTATTTTATCAACCAGTGCACTGCCAGTCATTAGCATTCAGGTGTGCCCTCCCTTAGTGATATTGTGCCCATGTGATTCCTACTTGACTGCCAGTGTTTTGCACAGTCATCATCCCTCATTAATCTATTACTTTACTTAGTTAATAACAGGCCTATCAGCTTAATGCTTTGCAGAAACTACCAGGAGTACAATTCATAGTCCTATTTTAATTCAAACAAATCAAGCCAATTCAATTCCTATTTCATAATGAACAATCAGTCAAACAACCAATTTAACTCCTAACGGCTATTCAATCAATGCTAATAAACAAGACATACGAAACTATTCTACCACATTGATTAGTTGACGACAAACATACACAATGGATATCAAATGAGTGACCTACAGATTCAATATGCTTCAAGCAGAATCAAGGGACCAAATCGAATACGGATTAAATGCTTGACGACCTTAATCGAACTGAATATACGATTCATTTTAACACTGAACATAGAAGGAAACGACCAAATAAAGAGGTCCATTGAAGATGGCCAAGCATAATTTAAAGGATGAATAGAAAAAGAAGAACATGTTAAGCAAACTAAACTAACAATTAATTAGACCTTGATTACCAATGACAGCCGCACCAACGGGAAAGGCTCCAAAGCTTTACTCGACGGACCCGAGCTCGCCTCAGACTTTGCTCGCTTTGAGATCGAACGAACCTTAGTCGAAGTGTTCTTGAATAAAAACACTTCGATTAAGGCCCATTAGACCCCAAATCTTGATTCATTTGACAAATTTTAACATTTGATTTTCTAGGGTTCTTGAGGGTCCAAATTTGGGGCTTTACTGGTTCTGGTTAGATTCGAAGCAAACCAATGCCGGCGGGGGTACGAGGGAGGCCATGTGAGGGTTTGGGGTGAGTTTGGGGTGATTTGGCATAGGTTCGAGTTTGACTCGAATCTTCAAATGAAGATTCGAGGAGCTCCGGCATGATTCGAGGTTAGTGGAGGCCGGGTTCGTGATGGGGGAGGTGAGGGGAAGGTTTGGCGTTGGTTTGGGTTTGATTGGCCTACCGGAACCGCCGTGAGGCGATTTCCGGCAGGCGGAGTACGGCGGAGGAGGGCGGCGTTAGAGAGCTCTGAGGGAGATGAAAGGAGAAGGGGGGTTCTGGCTTGGGGGGGCGGGGTATGAAATGAGGAATATATACCAGAGATGAGATTGAATCCTGATCGTTGGATCATTTACGATCAACGATCAGGATCCCCTCACTTAAACCAAACGACGTCGTTTGGTTAAAGCATAGTCCGAGTGTATATTGGGATTAAATGATTAATCTGGGCCGTTGGATAATAAAATCCAACGGTCCAGATCAAGTGTTATACAGGCTGAGGCTGGACGGGTATTTGGGCTAGGTTAGAAGAAATCCGTTTGGGCCTGGCTTTTAGACTGAATTTGGCCCAGATCGGATATTATATGTGTATGTGTATATATATATATATATATATGTATATATATACATATATATATATATATATATACACACATATGTATATACTAACCTATAACACCGCTATTTTTTACTACAATTAACGTGCACAATTACATATTGCCTAAAACGTAAATCACATGACTTCGATATCAAACACTAAAAATGCAAAACTTAACATATATTTTTTGTATTTTTAATTTAAATAAATAAACGTGCACACAAAAAGATACGATAACACAAAATCACAAAAGTCATACCCAACATGAAACTATTTTTATTTTTGAATTTTCTGGGAGTACTTCTCAAGTAAGGCAAAAATCACGTGCTCACAGGATGCGCCTCAGACCGACGGCTACATTGAGACACACCGGATGCGGGACACATTGAGTGTGGACTCATAGGAGATACCAGCATTACTTAACGCTAATAAAAACATATCTGTTATGAATAATTTTACAACATTGGATTCTACATTGGATGCTACATTGGATACTACATTGGATGCCCATGTTGTGAATAATTGAAAGATTAAATCTCTTATTTTATGTCAATCTTCTTTGCTTTTTATGCCTATAAAAGGCCATGTAATTGCAATGGAAAAATACACCAAAGTGAAAGAACAAAACTCTTCTCCCTTCTTTCTATCTCTTCTTATTTACATTTTACTGCATTGCTTTTATTTTACAACAAGTCATAGGTTTTGATTAATTATTACTATTTGGAGCTGTTACTTTTATACTGCTTTTACAATAATGTTATGTACTAGAATGTAGTAGCTTTTAATAATGGACATTATTTATTTTTATTTTTTTGTCAAAATAATAATGGACCTCTATTATTGAATTCTTTGAACTGTTATCTTACTTTGACCTGACTGTTGATAATTTGACTACTACTTCCAATGTGTGCGAAAATAACAACGTAATTTGCAAATTACTTCTCTTTTGTCTGATTATAACTGTTAGGGGTATTTGGAATATATATATATATATAGAGTACAGGTCGAGATTCGACCATATAATAATCGACAATAAGTAACGGTTAATAAACGGCACGGCTTCCCTGAACCAAAGTCACTTTCGAACGCCCGATTAAGATGATCAGTGAGGCTGCGGCCTAACCACTTTTATCAAGAGACAGTCTCTTAACGTGAGTCACACCACTAACATGCGCCAGGCATGTTTTATTTCTATAAATACCAGGAAGAAAAAGGAAAGGAGGTTTCTCTCCTTCCCCATTGGGGCTCTAAAATAAACAGAGCAAAACAAGGAGGGAGAATCAGAAAAAAATACAAAAAGATGGAAGATCAAAAAGAGTATGATTGTAAGGTTATGAAACTCCCTACAGGGAGGCAGACCACCCTATTATCAATCAATAAAGATTATCCATATTATCTAGCAAACCAGATGATATAATAACAGGTAAAGTGGAGTTAGGGCCCAGAAATCCATACCTGAGATGAGCTGGTAATGGCTTAAGCTCTAGCTTTGTTGGCTCCTCAATGGATGGTTTTGCTGGAGGGGTCTCTCTCTTTTCTAAGTGTAAAGGTTCAAACTCCAACTCTCTATCCCAAAACCCCTTGTCTTCCAGTGCTAACACCCACTCCGCCAGACTTTCACCATTTACCTCCTCTAAGTTCATTAGGCATGCCTAAAGTGGATCTTTAGCTGTCAACTCTACATCGTTTGTCTCTACTATCACATCTACTGCATCAATGAGAGAGCGATTTGCGAACTCACTAGGGCGCCTCCTAGATTTTTGTATATTGAACATGATCTCCTCATCATTTAGCCTCATCTTGATCTGCCTAGTCTCATAGTCAATCAAGGCTCTCCCTGTGGCTAGGAATGGTCTTCCTAAGATTATAAGTTCATCTTGCAGTCTAGAATCACAAAATCGGCAGGAAATACAAACTTCCCCACCTGGATAAGCACATCATCTAATATCCCGAATGGACGCTTAATCGTCCCGTCAGCAAGCTGTAATAACATAAAAGTAGGTCTGGCTCTCCCGATGCCCAGCCTCTTATAGATCACCAATGGCATAAGATTTATGCTAGCCCCCAAATCACATAATGCCTTAACAAATGCAAAGTTTTCTATAGTGCACGGAATAGTGAAGCTACCTGGGTCAGATAACTTCTCAGCTATGGTCTAGATACCACTGCACTACATGTCTGAGTAAGAGTCACGGTGGCCAAGTTTTGGAAATCAAATTTCCACGACATCAAGTCTTTCATCATCTTAGCATACCCAGACATCTCTTTCAAAGCTTCAATTAAGGGGATATTTACCTGGATTTGCTTGAGCATTTTAAAGAATTTCTTATATTGCTCCTCTTTCTGGTGCTTGGCCAACCTTTGGGGAAATGGGGCTGGAGGCCTCTTCTTCCCAATTACTTGGGATTTTTCTTTCTCTATTACCTATTCCACAACCGGCTGTTCTACCGGTTCAGCTGTTTTCTCCGTTTCCTACTGCACATCATTCGTTTCAGCTGCTGGCTGGACTGTAACTTCTGTCAATCCTGTGGACTCATCCAGTTCAATGGGTAGTAGAATGAGTGTCTTAGTCTGCAAATTGCCTCTATTTCTTTCCTGCTCAGCATCAAGATCTCTATTGTTTCTCAGACTAACTGCCATCAGCTGTTTTGGGACTTGATCCTTTGGGTTTGTTTGAGTGTTTTCAGGTAATGTCCCTTGAGGAGGATTGTTCAGTGTCATAGCAATCTGGCCCACCTGCACCTCTATATTCTTAATAGCTGCATCATGTGCATCTATCCTCTCGTTGGTTTTGACATGTGACCCAATTACCTGCTGCATCATAGCTTCAAAACCTAACAATACTTCCGAATCAGCTTCCCAAACTTTTAAATATCTTTGTGAGTGGTTTCTACTAACTACTTTTGCAATAAACTAAAGACTTAAAGAAAATAACTGAATGTGTTGTAAAGAATAATGATAAAGACTAAGGTAATGATTTCCCCTATTGATGGAATCCCTTCTGTTTATGCTCATACAAATCATCAATATTTCTCTATCAATCATGAACTCTAATTCTACCGTAATTCTTTCCCAAGCAATTACAATAATTTACTATTGCATTCTTCCGAGCTACCCTAGCTAGCTTTAATTAGCACAGTTCACTTTAGATTGCACCCAATGTTTCGTTATTCCTAATCCCACCTTTACGCCGCAATTATAGATTCCTCCAATAATCTAGGTGTGGTGTTGTTCAACAATAACCTAAATATGCACTCTTTTCTAAGTTATGCATACTAAATAGGCACAACTAATTGAGGATCCTATCAATTAACTACAACAAGAACGAAGTTGAACAAATAGAAATTTAGCTAACAATTTGTATTCACATAACCCAGAAGTTCATCAATCAATAGGTTCCATCAAAACCTTAGATAAGAATTTAACTACTCATAATTAAGAAAGCAAAAGAGATAATTGATTTCATAATCAAGAATTCAAAGTAAAAAAAAAAGATAGATGCTAAGAGAGTTCTCTCTTACTAGTTTGCTTGTAAAAAAGTAGTCAATAGTACAAAACTTGCCTCATTTGGGCGAATCCTAACAATATATATAGGGTTTAGGTTTTATAACTTTTGTTTTTACACTTCAGCCCCTGAATTTTCCGCCTTCCACCGCGTTGGATAATGTCTTCTGATTCTTCAAAACTTTCGCAGGCCTGTCCTACCCCGGTTCTGCCGCGGTCGCGGTGGAACCGCGGTCAAACAGTGCCGCTGATTCTTCCGGGTTGTTTCAGCACAATTTCTTGATTTGTTCCACACATGACCTTTTTCACTTTCTTTTGACTCCAAAATTGCTCTTTCAGCCTTCATCAACTCCTGTGTACCTATAACACACTAAAAACACTAATAAGAGCATTTTGTCATCATAAATATTATCAAAAAAATATTAAAGTGTGATTATTTAGGGCATAAATATAATCAAATTCACCTATTATCAATGGTCGTTTTGATATATTATGATCTTTACTGATCTTATCTTTAATTCGAAAATATGTTATAATTGTTTTTGGTTAAAGTAAAATGAGAATTTAATCACATTTTTGCATTGGTTGGCCTGGCAATGGCATCGGGCGCCATCATGACGTGTTATGGAAAATGAGTTGTGACAAACATAATACACAATATTTAATACTATATACACCCTACCGGACAGTTCCTTAGAGGTTATACCTATACGCTCTAAAGTTTAAATCAAATATATTTGTACGACTTATGATAGTTCTAACAATTCTTAATTTAATTAATACTTCCTCCGATCTCTTTTACTTGTCATATTTGATTTTTATATGTTCTTTAAAAGAATATTAATTAATTTTTCTTTTTTTTAAACTAGTGTATTGCACTAAAATTGTCCGTGGAGAACCCAAGTCCCTAAAGTTCAACTAATCCGAGTCAAAATATGTGTGAAATTATTGATTTGGTCAAGAATGTGAATTGCGGTAATAGGATTTGGTATCCATTTTAATATTTTATGTGGTTTATATGACTTGGTTTTCAACAACACTATTTGAAGGCAATAAAAGCACTACTCAACAGTGTAATAATGTGAACGGAATTGTAAATCCCAGTATTACTTTTGAACCATATCATATTACAATATTATGCTAAATGAAGAGATCCGATTATAAACGTTTCCACAATAAATCCTAGATTTCATATATTTATAACTAAATATATTAAACCTCTTATCAACTCTGATTTCATTTCAAGCCCACAACTACTGAGCTAGGAAATGCTTTAAGCATTACCACAGGAAAAATTATATAGATAAGAGTACCAAATATTTGCCATATGGTAAATAACATACATATATATATTTTGATGAAACAATTCTCAACTGTCAAGATGGCCGAGTTGGTCTAAGGCGCCAGTTTCAGGTACTGGTCCGAAAGGGCATGGGTTCAAATCCCATTCTTGACAATTTTCATTTTGTTCCTTTAGTATTTTTGTGACATTGATTACTAGTTTTCGAATCCCATTCTTGACTAGGGGTGTGCATTCAATTCGATTTTGACCCTTATCGATTATCGATTTATACATATGCTTATCGTTTCAATAAGTTTTCGACTTTTTCGATTTCGATTTATCGATTTTTGGAGCTTATTGATTCGGCTATCGATTACACCAATAAGAAAATTTGCGAGATTCCATAGAAAGTATATCGCTACAAACACGCCTAACTAATATGGACAAACAACAACAACAACAACAACCCAGTATAATCCCACTTAGTGGGGTCTGGGGAGGGTAGTGTATACGCAGACCTTTACCTTGAGGTAGAGAGGCTGTTTCCAAATAGACCCCCGGCATCCTTCCCTCCAAGAACTACCCACCTTGCTCTTGGGGAGACTCGAACTCACAACCTCTCGGTTGGAAGTGGGGGTTGCTTACCATCAGAGCAACCCCTCTTGAACTAATATGGACAAAAAGAAGCTAAAATAAGACGAACATCATTCATAACATAAAAATTGTGTCAACAAGCACATGCAATGAAACTAAAGTAACAGATCAAATATATGCCACTAATGCTCCAACGATATAAAAAAATACATCACCATGACTAATTTTATTTTCTATTAATTTAAACTCCATTCCCTTGAGCTTTAAATATGATAATTCCTTAAATGTGGTAGATGAAATAATATGGTTAGGGACTTAGGGTAAAGGAAAGGGTATTATAGCATAAAGGTAAATTTTTTTTTTTAGTAAATCAACCAAAGAGGACAAATCGAAATCGAAATCGATAACTCGATAAGGAAAATTTGAAATCGAAATCGAAATCGAAATTGATAAATCGATAAACCGATAACAAATAATCGATTCGATTTATCCATAAACCGATTTGAATGCACACCCCTATTCTTGACAAATATCATTAATATTATAAATAAATATCTATTTATGGTGAATGTCTATATTTAGAGAGATTTTAGGGTTTATTACTTGGTGGCTAAGTCAACCTCTGCCTATAAATAAAGAGTTATATTTCATTATAGTTTATTTCATATCAATAGGAATTCTCTTCTCTCTACTTTTCTCTGCAATACTCTTCTTCTTTTATTATTTCATAACACGTTATCAGTAGGAGACTCTAACCAATTGAGTAGAAGCTTTGTGATTGAGCATAATGATTGTCAATTGCTCTATGAACTTTATTCATGATTAAATTCTGGATTTAAGGTAAGTATTTTACTTTATTTTTTCCTTTTAAATTCGTAAAATTCTATAATTTGATTTTATATACAAGCAAAGACAACAAAATTTGATTATAACTCTAGTAGAGTTTGTATGAAATTATAACCACCTGAAGTGGTAAATTTTTTATATCTTGCCATGATCAAAGTCATGTATGATCATGAGCATAAGAAGTGAAAACCCGTCCCATTGAATTTGCTCCATTCTCATTCCCTTAAGAGAATGTGATAGCAATATGTAATAGTCTAAAAGAAGACAAAATTATTACTGTGAAGGTATCAATAGATGTGGACGTGGCAATTGATGAAATTATAATCGTCATCACTGTGATAATGAGAATAATAAGGATTCTCAAATAATCCTACATTTTGTGAAAGTAATATTTGTCATCGATTTGACATAACATTTTGTAAAACACATACAGATGACTATGGTCCATTCATGATGTGAATGTGACAATATCTAATTTATGAATACATGTTCATTCTTGGAAGAATATGAACGTACTAGTGGTGGTGAATATACCACACTCACCTCTAAAAGGAGGTTTGAGATGATATAAAAAAATAATATTATTATTATGGCATGAATGATCATTGGTCACGTACCTATTGTACGCCAAAATATTTTGGTATTGTAATTATTAAAAGTCAACGGTAATGTAAGAAATAAATCTTGCATATAATTTCGACCATGACCGTAATTGTATAACTTTCTCCTTGAAAGAGATATATGAACACATGGATGTTGATGAATATGTGGTAGTACAATATTAACTGAAAGCTCTAGAAGAGCCGATTATCACTATTTTGAAGAAACACGATTGATTACCAGTAAGGTGTTGTATTGTAGTAAGTCTCAAAGAAACTTATTCAGTTTCCAAAGTACACGCGAAAGCGGTTGATTATATTGAGACTATAATAAAGGAAAGATTTAATATATTCTATTACTACACCTTGTAGCGGGATAAAATATATGTGAAAAGCTACCCGCTTTATTCTCCGATTTGTACTACATAAACAAAAGAATACCACAATGAAGTGGATGCTTATTGATATAAAAATTCATATCATAATAAACTTGGAGTTTATTCATAATTGCACACATCATGGTATAAACATGAAGTTTATCAATATTGATAATTTATCTAGTTGGCATAATTGGTTTAGCCATGTTAATTCAAGTATGATGTACAAAAATAAAAGAGAATTTACATGGGTAAATATTAAAGAACTAGAGAGTTCTTTACGATTTCTCTAACACATTGCTTGTTCTCATTAATTACTAGACCAATTAAAATTTACATTGAATCCCATAAATGCTGAAAATATCAAAGGAAAATAGGGCCAATTCACCTGCCATGTATACCACATAAGATGCATCTGTGAGATGATTGCATGCGAGGTTATTATTAACCCGATAACATGATATTTGCGAGGTAACTTGCTCATAATTTTAATTTAGAGCATATTCCAAATTTTCTTTTCAAGAAGTTCATCTTGATAAGTTGGTTTACATCACAACTGGTTTAGCAAAATAAATTATTGAGTGTATCCACTTAATAGCTAAACTATTGCTTATGAGAACAAAGTTATCTATATCAGTTTGATATACGTTATATACGAGAGTATATTATATTCTCCCCTCACAAGTGGTTCTGTGTCATGAACCAAATAATTCTATTTTATTATTATTAATGTGCAATGTATATTAATTAATAGCATAACGCACAAAGATGGGTCCTCAAAGTTGAGGAAACAAGTTAGTTTTTCTAATATGAGGGGGAGACACGACAAACAATTGAGAAAAAGTTATGTGGAATGAATTATCGTGTGTATATATAGATCCTCGAATACGATAATATGAACTTGAAGTTCATTAAAAGATAATTCATTTGCAATATATTGCAAAGTATGATAGACGCATTTGCTGACCCAAAGAAAGTAACTATATTCTCATTGCAAATGTTCCTGTTAGAATAAGTCCTAGAAGGACAAAGTCTATGGTACGCTTAAAGCGTATAGACAAATTGGTTTCAAATAAACTCCTTGATAAAGAAGATGAGCAAATGATCAAAATGATCATAAAAAATGAGGCAAGTGATCTAGAAGATCACATGACATAACACTTCATAAAATCTCATGAGAGATTCAGGTACCTGAATATATGAATGAAGAGATCTATATGTTATGTCTTTATGAAAAAAAGGAGGTTGGAACCGATATAAAATATTTGTCGACTACATCTATGATAACGTTAAGTACAAATGAGGATCTTAAATCTAGAGAAACAATTCAAGTAGAATTGGTTTCATATGAAAGACATGTTGTTTTAGACATGCAGTTCAAACACTTGAAAGTATAAAGTAAATAGTGTGTGCAATCACTTTTATTTATCTTATATGTCTAGCATGACATGAAAAGTTGATATGCATATAATTGGTTGCATCATTAAAAATCTTGCTTGGAAAACCTAGTGGGACAAAACCTTTTAAGGGAAAAAGAGTACAACGCGCATTAACTCCCCCTGATGAGAGTATCAATTCACATCTTTAAGTATTTGCATTCCAATCCTGTGCATCATCTTCAAAACGATCTTTGGTAGAGACTTGATAAACAAATAAACCACATTAACTTGAATGAATATATTGCATCTTTAAATCATAATTCTTGATAGAGATATAACATCTTCATATAATATCGTGGAATGACTCTTCAATATCTCCATAGACGTATTCTCGCTATCATCATGCTTATAATTATAGCAGGATACATCGGTGCATAAATTGCATTGAGGATGTGGTACTTCAAGATCAAGATTGTATATGCTTCAAGCAACTTAAATTATTTGGGGATTGTCATATAAGTATAGTCAAATTAGATATGTGTACTCTTTTTCCTTCTCTAGAATTTTTTTTCCCATTGAGTTTTATTTTAGTTAGGTTTTAACGAGGCACATTATCTGTTGAATAGACATTCAAGGAGGAGTATTATAAATAAAATTTTATTTATGGTGAATATCTATATTTAGAGAGATTCTAGAATTTATTACTTGGTGGCTAAGTCAACCTCTGCCTATAAATAGAGAGTTCTATTCCATTGTAGTTCATCCCATATCAATAAGAATTCTCTTCTCTACTTTTCTCTGAAATACTCTTTTCTTCTTTTATTATTTCTTTTATTATTTCTATATCCCTCAAAGTCTTGAATTCATGTGAGCTGATAACTAACACAATAGATTAGCCCTGTACCTTATTTCAAACAAGTCAAGACTTTGAGGGATATAGTCGTCAACAGCTTATCGAGCCCATAAACATGGGTGTTTGGACCAGGCTAATGGGCCTGTGGTAGTTAAGTTTGTTTGGGCCTTGAATCCCATTCTTGACAAATTAAATACTCCATTCATTTTAATTTAGATGAGACAGTTTGACTCAACACAAACTTTAAGTAAAAAGAAGAAGATTTTTAAAATTTGTGATCTTAAAAGCTTAAAGGGTAAAAAAACATTTTAGGGTTGTGACATTTGTGCGGTTATAAAAGATTGTCATTAAGGGTAAAATGAATAAAATAAAGAGTTTAAAATTGAATTATTTTTAAATTTAGAAATATATTTATTTTGGAACAGACTAAAAAAGAAAGTAACTCATCTAATTTGAAACAAAGGCAGTACCATTTTTCCTTTAGTATTTTTGTAATATTGATTAGAAGTTTCAAACGATCTTTTTATTTTTTTCTTCTTTAAATTTATCTTAATGCACAGATCAATAATGTATATGTCTTAGGATTTTTACCTGAAACGGTTAAAAGACCATGTTAGAGCATTTTTTTTTGTTTTAAGTATATAATATTTAACGGGAAAATATGATACGAAAATGGAGCTTGTTTGAAAATTTTCTTTTCTCTTTTTGGAAGATAATGATAGGTGACATATAGTGATGAATGTCTTAAATATATGGAATACGAGCGAAAATTACTAAATTCATGTGAACTGATAACCAATACAGTAGATCAATTCCGTATATTATTTCTTTACACAAACAAGTCAAGACTTTGAGGGATATAGTCATCAACAGCTAACCGAGCCCCATAAACATGAGTGTTGGTCTATGCTAATGGGCCTATGGTAGTTGAGTTTGTTTGGGCTTGAACAACATTCTTGACAAATACTTCATCGATTTTAATTTAGACGAGATATTTGATTTGGCACGAACTTTAAGTAAAAAGATTTTTTTTAAAAATTTGTGATCTTAAAAGTTTAAGGGGTAAAAACTTTATGGGGGCATGACGTTTGTGTGGTTATAAAAGATTGTCATTAAGAATAAAAATGAATAAAAAAAAGAGTTTAAAGTAGAATTATTTTCAAATTTAGAAATATATCATTTATTTTGGAACGGATTTAAAAGAAAAGTACCTCATGGAGGAATACCATTTTTCCTTTAGTATCTTTGTGACATTAAGTTTCAACAATATTTTATTTTTTCTTCTTTATATTTATTGTAGTGCACATATCTATAATGTATGTTTTAGAATTTTTCCCTGAGCTGGTTAGAAGACCATGTTAGAGAATTTTTGTTGCTTTAGTATGGCATAACGGGAAATATGATACGAAAATGGAGCTGGTGTAGAATTTTTTTTTCTTTTGAAGATAACGATATGTGGCATATAGTGATGAATGTCATAATTATATAAAATTTGCGCAAAAATTATTGAATTCATGTGAACTGATGACCAACACAGTAGTCAGCCCCGTACCTTATTTCTTGAGAAAATTTCACTTATACCCATTAAGCCAAATTATTTATCCCTAAATATCTAAACCTAAAATATTTACTTTTCCTACCTATGCAATCAAGACTATTTACCAAACCCACATATATGTGCTCCTATAGATATATTTGCCTTCGCATTTGAAGTATAGAATGTAAGAACATCTGACTTCATTTTTGCAAGCTTAATTGGTAGTAGATTTCAATGGATCTACTTCTCCTCTGCCAGATCGATCTTCATGAAGAGAATCAACCCAAGCTATTACTCTACCTCCTCTTCTTATGATTTTTATGTGTGTATGAAGACCCGCCATTATTGAGCTTGAAGCTCCAGAATTTGAAATTTTATTTTGAAGATTTATTGTTTGATTTAATGTGGATGCTATAAAATATTGCTTATAGTATCTTCGAGTAAGCTTCCCAGATCTAAATTTTTATATGTATTTGAAAATCCATCATTATTGGGCTTGAAGCTCAATTTTATTTTTGAAGATTGTTTGATTCAAAGTATGTGCTGTTAAATATTGCTTATAGTACCTTCTGAAAGTTCATACTGAAATTTAATAGCATTTGGAGCTGAATTGAGATAATTGAGATCAAAATTTTCAGCTAAAAATAGAAGAAGAACACAACTATCTTATAGTATAATATACCACTATGATATACAGTATGGTGTAGGAGTATATAGCAATACTACAATATGAAACTATTATAATTTACACTATACTACAATGATATAGAGCCCGTCTGGCTTAGCTAATTTAGAGTAGCTGATAAGCATAGATTCTGCAAAGCACTTTGAAGTGCTGAAGATAACTTAAAAAATAAGCAGTTACATATTTGGATAAAAGTGCTGAAATTAATAATAAACAGCTAAAAATTAAATATATAAAGAGTTTTATTTTAAAAAAAGTATTTTAGGGATATAATAATAAATATTTTGGTCAAACCTAAAGTGTTTATAAGTTGAAATTTGATAAGTTGGGGGAGACCAACTTATAACTTTTGACTTATTTTTGGATTATAAGCACTTTACTTATAATCACTTTTAATTTTACCAAATACGTAAATAAGCCAAAAAGTGCTTATAAGCTGGTCAAAATGTCTTATAAGCTTAGCCAAACACCCTCATTTTGTAATAATCGAAGAAGAATACAGTTACCTAACGGTATACTGCTATAGTATATAATATACTATAAGAGTATATAGTTATACTGCAACAGTATACTATTATATTATATAATATATTTTTATAGTATAATGTAATAATATGTATATACTGTAACACTATGATGTAATAGTATACAATATACCATAATATTATACTTATGACCCGTAAATTCACTTGCCTTTTCCCTTTTAATTTGCTTTAAGCTTTTACCCAACGTGAGGGGCAAATTAAAAATGTATAAAAAAGAAAATATTATAGTATGCTATATAATGTAATGATATACTCTTACAATTAAATCCTTTTAGACTTTTTTTTTTGAAATTTTTATTAACAATTGCTATTATTTCAGTTTAATAATTGAATTATTTTTTTTAACTCTTTGCATACTATTTTATTCATATTGGTATAACTATATACTATACTGGTATCATATGTTAGTTAATATTTTTTGATTGTATTAGCTACATTTAATTGGTACACAATTTGATTTTTCTTTAGTAATAGTATAAAAAAAATAATAAAAAATAGTAAAAACAACAAATAAAATTAGATTATGAAGAGAAAAAGAATATTAAAAAAATATCAAATTAGAAAACGAAAAAAGAAAAAAATAAGAAGAAAACGAGAAAAAAGAAAAGGAGAAAAGAAAAAAAAAGAAAAAAGAAAAGAAAAGAAGCATAGGAATAAAAAAGAATTGCAGAATAAAGAAAAAATTACCCAAAAAATTATTATGGGTAGGAAATATAATTAGTTTATGGGTATAAAAATAAATTGGTAGACAAAGATAAATAATTTTATTTTTGTGAGTAACCGTGTCATTACCCCTTATTTTTTTACACAAACAAGTCAAAACTTTGAGGGATATAGTCCTCAACAACTAACTAAGCCTATAAACATGGGTGCTTGACCGTAAATATTATACCCATTTTTTTAACTTGTAATCACTTTTAAAACAACTTCAGCCCTCTTTCTCCTCCTCCTTCCTCTCCTTCATTTTCTTAAGATATTTTCAGTATGATAATACATTTAGCATCTGGTCTTCAATGGGAGTTGGGACAACTAAATTAAAGTCCCACTAAATTGATTACGATTTATCAATAACAATGAATCAACTAAAATAAGCTGCACGATTTCTTTTTATTTTTTTCGCATTTGTGCTATAATCGTTTTTTATTTGAATCAAATGAATTGATCTGTGGGGTTAAAGTAATAGTTTCACTTTTATCACTTAAACTTTGTGATTATTTGATTTATTTCTACCGAAGGCACCTTTTTCTAATATAATTATTGATGTGCTCCATAAAAACGTTCAAAAAGAAGAAAAAACGAAGATCCTATATGGTGATTGTATGGGTCTAAAAACTATATAAGTTTTTTCAAAAACTTGAGTTTATATAGTGTTGAAATCTTTACAAATGAACTAATAAACTTCATGTCACGGCCCAAATATCCCGACCGTGATGGCTCTATCACAATACTAAGCAAGCCAACCCGACATTTACCACATCAAGTTTTTTATTTTTTTTATTTTTTTTTATTTTTATAAAAAATATTTTTCTTGAACCGTTTAAGTCTCAAATTCTTCATATCTAATGTAACATCAACAGAAGTATGCGAAAAATAGTACAAAAAATACTAACATAGTCCAAATCTGGTGTCACTAGTCTTGAGCCTCTAAATACACCCCAATACTGTCTAATTCATACATAACAACAACAACAACAACAACAACACTACCCAGTATAGTCCCACAAGGTGGGGTCTGGGGAGGGTAATATGTAGACAAGCCTTACCCCTACCCAAAAGGGTAGAGAGGCTGTTTCCAATCGACCCTAGGCTTAGAGAAGGAAAGGGAAAGCAACAACAAAAACAAAAACAAAAGAGCATTTGTAATTCTGGCAGAAATCGCATAAATAGTTATCTAAACATAAGAATTATACATAAAATGACATGCAATAATATCAAACAGTAGCTACCATAAATAACTACCATAAGGGGGACACAATCCAATGCACGAATCATCTATGAGTCGCCCTGACAAGCCTCACCCAACCCCGGGAAAGGAGTACAAAAATTCTAGGAGCCCCTATCCTACAACCCTGATACTAGACCTCCAGACTTTTCTATCAAGGGCCATGTCCTCGGAAATATGCATCCTAGCCATGTCATACCTAATCACCACTCCCCAATACCTCTTAGGCCTCCCTCTGCCTCTCCTCACGCCGACCACCGCCAGTCGCTCACAACTTCTCACCGGGGCATCAGGACTTCTCCTCCGCACATGCCCGAACCATCTGAGCCTCGATTCACGCATCTTCTCATCCACCGGGGCCACCCCCACCTGCTCTCTAATAACTTCATTCTTAATCTTATCTAACCTGGTGAGTCCACACATCCACCTGAGCATCCTCATCTCCGCAACCTTCATTCTCTGAATATGAGAGTTCTTCACCGGCCAGCACTCCGCCCCATACAACATGACAGGTCTAACTACAGCTCTATAAAATTTTTCCTTGAGTTTCAGTGGCACTTTCTTGTCACACAGGACTCCTGATGCAAGCCTCCACTTCGACCATCCCGCTCCTATATGATGAGTGACATCCCCGTCAATCTCTCCGTCCCCCTGAATCACCGACCAAAGATATCTGAAACTGTCCCTCTTGGCGATGACCTGAGATCCAATCTTCACGTCCCCGCCTACTTCGCTCGGCTTAGCGCTAAACTTGCATTCCAGGTATTTAGTCTTAGATCTGCTTATTTTGAAACCCTTAGACTCGAGAGTCTGTCTCCATACTTCTAGCTTCTCATTCACACCGACCCTCGTCTCGTCTATCAATACTATGTCATCAGCAAATAGCATGCACCAAGGCACATCCCCTGAATATGACGGGTTATAGCATCCATCACCAAGGCAAACAAGAGAGGGCTAAGCGCCGATCCTTGATGGCCCCATAACCACGGGGAAATGGTCCGAGTCACCGCCCACCGTCCTAACCCTAGTCTTAGCTCCATCGTACATGTCCTTGATTACTCTGATGTAGGCTTCCGGCACGCTCTTCGCCTCCAGGCACCTCCATAGCACCTCCCTTGGGACCTTGTCATATGCCTTCTCCAAGTCGATAAACACCATGTGCAAGTCCTTTTTCTTATCCCTGAACTGTTCCACCAATCTCCTGACAAGGTGGATAGCTTCTGTAGTGGAGCGACCCGGCATGAAACCAAACTGGTTCACCGATATAGATGTCATCTCCCTCACCCTCGCCTCGATCACCCACTCCCAGACCTTCATGGTGTGGCTTATTAATTTGATACCCCTATAGTTGATACAATACTGGATATCCCCTTTGTTTGTGTACAAGGGCACCACCGTACTCCACCTCCACTCCTCCGGCATCCTTTTAGTCTTGTAGATCGCATTGAACAACCTAGAAAGCCACTCCACTCCTGACCTACCCATGCATTTCCAGAACTCCACCGAGATCTCGTCAGGCCCAGTCGCTCGGCCCCTGCTCATCCTTCGCAAAGCCCCTATGACCTCATCCACCCTAATGCGCCTGCAGTACCCAAGGTCTCTATGGTGCTCTGAATTCCCCAGCTCCCCAAGCTCTATGTTTCGATCCCCCTCCCCGTTAAGAAGATCTCGAAAGTACGTTTGCCACCTCTGCTTGACCTGAGACTCACCCATCAAAACTCTACCATCCTCGTCCTTGATGCACCGGACTTGGTCTAGATCCCGCGCATTCATCTCCCTTACTTTAGCTAACTGGAATAACTTCCTGTCCCCACCCCTCTCCCCTAATTCCTCGTACATGCGACCAAACACTGCGTTTTTAGCTTTCGTAACCGCCAGCTTT